>RCUC01163362.1:0-34707 GCA_003697995.1 Taxidea taxus jeffersonii | reverse complement strand
GGGATGTGCATCAGGGTCGTGTAGCAGTTAAAAACACGGACTCAGGGGCCATACTTGGGTCCTCGTTTCACGCCTTGTTATGTTGTGAGCGCCAGCAAGGTGCTTTCTCTGCTTCCTTGCTTATAAAATGGGTAATGACAGTACCAACATCCTAGCATCAGGGGATTAAAGGAAGTATGTACACTATCTAGACGAAGAGGGTGATATGGTTCTACGATTTCCCCAAGAAATGAATTGACAAAACATCTTAGTTGGACCATACTGAGAAAATCAGGAGAGAAGTAGGAATAAAATTCGTAAGCTATGACCAGAAAAACTAAGATGACAAAACAAAATTGCAGGGAGAACAAGAGCTAGGGAAGGTGGGGGAATGTGGTCTGGTGCGAGGAGAGCGAGGAGGTGTGGGCCCGGGGCTGAGTCAGGAGTTGGGCTGTCCCCTTATGCAGTGGGAAGCCACATGGAGGTGCTGAAACCTGGGGAAGTCATCCGCAGCACAGCCCTGCCCGCTGAGCCATCTGAGAACATACACCCAGAGAAAAGCACTGGGAAGTTGCTTGTTTGGGGAGGGGAAGGAGGAGAGCAAGGTTTGTGTTGGTTTCACAACAAACTTCTTTTAACTGTATCCAGGTAGGCCTTTGATAAGTCAATCAATAGCTTAATTCCTTATTAAGGCACTTCCCTCATAGTTTCTAGCTGATTTTTCTTGGATCTTCTCTCAATAGTCCCTTACAAGTGACGATTTCATGTTTGTCTTTTCTTTTCTTTTTTTTTTAAGATTTTTATTTATTTATTTGACAGAGAGAAATCACAAGTAGGCCGAGAGGCAGGCAGAGAGAGAGAGGGAAGCAGGCTCCCCGCTGAGCAGAGAACCCGATGCGGGGCTCGATCCCAGGACCCTGGGATCATGACCTGAGCCGAAGGCAGAGGCTTTAACCCACTGAGCCACCCAGGCGCCCCATGTCTGTCTTTTCAACAGCACTTCTTTCTCCCTTTTTCTGTTGGCTAGAACCTTGCGAGCTACATTAACGTTGACAGTAGACAATATCCCGAATTGAATGGAAAGCCAGTTGGCCTTCACCACCATGAAAGGCGATGACAGTTTGGCCTGATCTATCCATTCTCAATGATTAGGGGAAAGGAAGTTTTTCATTCCCATTTTGCTCTGTTTGTTGCTTTGTTAGTGTTGGGGACAAGCTAGGTTGGAGAATCTCCCTCTGCATGTTTACCAACCAACTCCTTTCTCTCTGGTCTTTCAATCAGAAAGCTATGATCAGTTTAAGCTGAACATCCACAGCCTGTTTCCCGTTCTCATTGACACCAAGAACGTGACCAAGGATATCTGGAAGGTAACGAACGGGACGGCTTTGGGTGAAGGAGTGGTCTGTTGCAGTCACACTTTACTTTGCCTCTTTTTAAAAACCGTTTCTGGAACCTTCTCTCCTACTTTACAGCCAGTATTGGCTTCCTTTGTGTTTTAGCATTGGCTCATCCTGTTAGCTTCTGTTTTCCTTCCCTCATTCAGGCTCCCATGTTTTGAATGGGTTCTGTGGAGCGTGTCTGATCTCAATCAGCACTCTGCACACCACCTTGTGCGGGAGCTCGATATAAGCGTGAAGACTGTTTGCAGCCCGCTCCAAGAGCATCAGGCTGGAGGAGGCTCCATAAGATCTTGACCGAGGCATAAGGTCGTGGTTTTTGCACCCTGAGTGCATTACAGTCCCCCAGGGAAGCCAATCCTGACACGGGGGTCCCACCACCAGCTCCCTGTGGTTTAGAGGGATGGGGGAGGGGTGGTATTTCCAAAGCCCCCAGGTGGCTTGTGTTGTGCAGTTAGGGAGTGAACCACACACATGGAGAAGAGAGGCAGCCAACTGGCTTAAATGCCTCTTGGAAGTTAAACTGAGGAACAGAGAAAGGGGAATCAGATCAGCATTTTAAAGCCTGAAGGAAGTCACTAAAAGTTAATTATTCAGTAAGGAGACTACAAAAATGACACTGGATTGCCTGGTGCATCCTTGCCCAGAGCACGTTCGTTACCGTATGGCCCGTGTTTGTAGCTCTTGCATGCTTCTGTGACGCTGCTGGTGGCCGTGTAGCAGAGTCCTGGAGTGAGGCAGGAAGGACATGGACTGATCTCAGGGGACCCATGTAGATTCCTTGCCACACAAGAGGAGATGAGCTCTAGGGTGACCTGGCGTTGCCCAAGACACTCTGGTTCTCAGAGCGCCTGGTGTCCTACGTGTGTGTCCTTGGCCATGGCCTGGCACCTCGGAGGCATACGTATATGGAACCCCTTAGACACTCTTTGAAGGAAGGCGGTAGGGGTTGTTGCGGTTTTTCAAGCTTCGGTTTTTGGGTACCTTCTAGGAAACCCGGGATTACTAGGTGCCTGGACATCCTGATCAAGGAATGAGAACACTTATGTTTGAATAGAAAGCAGGGTTTGTAGGAATTATTTTGCAGTTTCTTTTAATGACTATTTGGCAATATCCAAAGCACACAAAGTGCAAGTTTTATTCTCCCTGATTTGTTTTCCATAATTTTAGGAACTGAATTTCCCAAGGGTTTCAAATCTTTCAGAAGTTTATGAAGTCCTAAACAGGTAAGGAAGGATTTTTTTGTTTGTTTTGTTTTGGAGCTGCTTGTGGAGCAGGTTCTCATGGCGGGGGAGGCTTCATTCCCCAGGACACACCTGCCAGTGTGGGCGCATTTTGGGTTGTGACAAGTGGCGGCCGTACTGGTATCTGGTGAGGAAAGGCCAGGATGCACAGAACAGCCCCCCACAGCCTAGAATCCCTCAGCGTTGCCAGTGTTGGGACGGGCAGGCCCTGTCTGGAGGGCCAGGAACCCGTGAAATACCTACAGCTGTTGACTTGTGTGGTGGCTTCATTTCTCTTGATCTGTGTCTGCTTGCTGGCAGGGTAGGCTCCCGCAGATCGGGCTGTTTCCTTCCGCACCCTGGTGTGTGTCATGGGCCTGCCGGCGGGCTGGTGGGTGAGCCCCGAACACTTGAGTGACTGACCCCAGTACTAGGGGTGACCCTGACCTTTTTGTAGGAGAAGCAGCTCCCACCTCCCCTCACAGCCCTGACTGAGGCCTGGGTTGTCCTGATGGTGGGGGTGGGAGACAGGGAGAGGCACCGAGCCTGGGAAGCACCAGGGTCGGGGAGCTCAGCAGCTTCCTCCCCAGCTGGGAGGACCTGCAAACCCAGCAGCAGAGAGAGCGGGCGCCGTGTCACGGCAGCTGAAGGGGGCACCTCCCTGCAAGGAGAATAGATCTAATCCTCTGGTGGTGGTGGTCCTCTGACCTCCCGCATGGCGCTCCCCTTCCCCACAGTAGTCTCCTCTGGGGCCTCATGCTTCACGTTCTCCTTCCTACAAGGGTCCCCCCGGCCCCCGTTTCCAGGAAGAAAACATGAGGCCAAGTGCTGGTGATCTCCACTCTCTGCTCTCCCCCTGGAGACATTGGCGGCGTTGTCTGTCGGGGTCTCTCCCAGCAGCCAGCACACACAAGCGCCTCCTGTGTGCGGGGCCCAGGCGGAAAGGGCTGCGCTCTGCCTGCTGGCCAGCGTCCTGCCCCGTGGTCCTCCTCCCGCTGGCTCGGCAGCGTCCCTGGCGGGGCCTCCAGCCTGGCCCTCTCCTCTCCCTCACCATCACCCTCGTTCTCCTGGCCCAGAAACCGCAGAGTCCTCTCCCGACTCTGCTCCCTCCCTCCCTCAGTCTTCCTTCTTCTCTTCGTGACTCGTCTTCAGGGGCCTCTACGCGGCCATGGCCCACGGCGGTGGCTTCTCTTCCTTCACGGAACTCGCGCTCGCGATCTCGCCCGCTGCAGGCTGCTCCATCGTCTCAGGCAAGGGCCGAGGCACGAGGCACGGGCCTGCGAACCGCCCTCTGGTGCCCGGCACCCTTAGCCTCTCCCCACCTGTGCGTCGGCCGGGCCCTTCCCTGGATCTCTCGTGGTCTCTACAGTTTTCAGCCTGTTCCTTGTGGGCTCTTGTTCTTTCAGCCATTTCTTAAGTCCCTTCAGGGCTGCTACTTGGCCCTCTTCTTGCCCATTCCTGTGTCCCTTGGTGACCTACGGCGCTCCCTTAGCGTCAGCCACGGCCCGTGAGCGTTCAGATCTCCAGGACACCCTGCTCGCCGCCTGGCTGCCAGGCCTTGCTGCCTGCACAGCCACGAGCATCTTTAACTTGGCATTGTTCTCGGTCCCTCGAACCTACCTCTGTGCCTGGAGCCACTCACACAAAGGCTTTATGGCCCCAGGGGCCGTGCTGAGAGCTGTGGGCGAATGTGAAGGTTTTGTTGGAAACGCCCAGGCTCTGAATCCAGATGTCTTGGGTTGAAAGCCCGGCTTTGCCCCCTACCAGCTCATGAGCACCCTTGAGAGAAGGACCGCATCTCCCTGAGCCTCCGTTCTACCACCTGTGACCTGAGGACTGCGGGGAACTCGCAGGTGCCGTGGAGATGAGCGTGCTCGGCCGCGGGGACGGACTCAGCCCATGGCCTGTGCTCCGCCCGTGTCTACATGGCGTCTGGGGCACACACCCAGGTTCTAAGAGGTTTTGTCGGGAAACAAAAGGAAGCTTTCCTCATTGAGCGCCACCACCCGTGCCAGAGCCGGGAGCGGGCCAGCCACGTCTGCTAGTCGGTGGACTCCTGTCTGTCTGGACGCTCTGCGCGTCTCTGGCGTCTCTCCACTCTGCCCTTCCCTTGCGCGCCCAGCATCCTTGCTTCCACCCAGCCTCTTTCATTCCAGGGATGGTAGAGGCCCCACGGGGATCCCGTGGCCTGTCCTGGCTCATCACCCCTGCTGCTGGAGTGAGGTTTTAAAATGTGAACCCGATTAGGCCAGGTTTCTGGTCGTCTTCCCGATGTTCCTAAAGATCCTCTTTTCCGGCCCTGCCCTGCCCTGCCCAGCCCGCAGGGGTTTCACTGCACCTTTTGCCTTGGCCTCACCATCAGGCCTCGCTCCCTTTCCCTCGCTGCCTTTGCATCTTCCCCATGCTCGAATTGCCGGCCACCTCCCCGTGGCTTCAGCGGCCCCAGTTCCTCTGGTTCGGGACTCCGGGGGTACCGCCTTTGTAGGGAAGCCTGCCCTCCCTCCTGCCTGCGGCCTCCGTATCCTGAGTATCCTGAGTGCTCTGTGCGGGCCTCGGGCACTGCAGCAGTGGGCCCAGGCCTGCGGACACCCCTTGGACCGTGGGGTAGCTCTGTGGTCCCAGCTGGTGTCAGGTGTGTCCTGGTCCCTCGGCTCAGCTCGGCATGGGGCAGGTACCCCGAGCGACCCAACCGCAGCCTCCAGCCCTGCTGGGCTCCTCCACCTGCCCTGGTGCCCGCCTACCAAGACCCTACCTGCCTGGTTCCGTTTGTCTTTAGTTTAAAAGGCACCCCAGTCCTGAGGACCCTTTTTGCTTATATGAACGCGGTGAGGAGAGACCAAGAAGGGCTTATTTTCAATGAGTCATCTTTATCCTGTTTTTCTTCTCTACCAGTGACTTGAATCCTACCAGAAATTCCGGGCCAGTGGTCATTCATGCGAGCAAGTGTGAAAAATACGGTACGTTCCCATCAGCATAAGCCGGTCCATGGTCCGCCACGTACTGAGGTGGCAGAACGAGGCCTGGCCTCCCCTGTGGGCAGGCGTGGGAGGGCCATGTGGGGGGCTCCGTGTACCCCTCCTTACAAAGGAGCCACCCAGAAGGCATCGCAGCTCCTGGGGGTCCCCTGATCCCCTTGGGCATGTGGCTGGCCTGCCAGGAGGCCCTCTGCCTCGGCTTCCTGTTGCTGCGGGGGGCAGCGGGCTGGAGATGGGTGTGTGTGTCCAACTCCCCACCCACATCGCTGGAGGGATGACGGTGGTCGGTGTGCAGCTGGGTGGGGAGGAAACCCCTTGTCCAGGCCGTGTTCTGATGGCTGCTCCGCGCTCTCTCCTTCTGGAGCCCTGCTGCAGTGGAGACCAAGTACCCCCACGAGGCCGCGTACGATGCCTTCCTCTGTGGATCAGGTGAGAGTTGCTGTCCTCTGAAAGGGGGCCTCCTGCTTTATTTGTGGTAGTCCCCCACCAGCCAAGGCTCTCCATTTGCTTCCAGGTGGGTTGTGAGTAATGGAAATAAAGCAGAAGTTGGCATCTTTTGATGAGGTGATCTGGTTGAGCCCGGACGCGTATTACATCTCTAGCTTTTCCCCCCAGTTCTTCTGAAAGTGGCCCACTTGCTCATGTGGAGAGCACACGGGTGAGTGTTCTTTCCTTCCATCCTGTTCATAGAATGGTGGTCCAAACCCTGAGCCCTTGCTGTCAGCTAAGCCCTCGGGGCTCCCGTGGCTCTCCCAAAGATGGGATGGTACCGAATGTTGTGCTGCAGAGACCGTCGCTGACTAGGCAGCTGCCCTTCTCCTAGGGATGGCCTTTCCTACCGTCCCAGCCTGCTCTGTGCTGGCCCGGGGCCCTTGTCTCCACATCGGGAGATGGCAGGCCAAGGCAGTAAGGTCAGGTGCAGGGCCTCCCCCTGCCTCGGGGCTTCCCAGTGTGGTATGCTGGCTGTTGCCCTCCCTGTTTCTTATAACCATGGAAATCACTGTGAGGTGGGAGGACACCTTCTTGGGGTCCACAGAGCCGGGCTAGGGAGGGGGTAGTGAGGCGGATAAGGGAGAGATTCTTAAAATTCCAAATTGGAACCTGAAATGCATTTCCCCCATGGCAGCATCACCCTTGACGCCCACAGCACCGGGCCCCAAGGCACCAGTGCCACACTTGGAATACGCATTTTAGAGCATAATCCTTGGTATACGTGTCGGTTAAATAGGACTTAGGCCTGGTGGAAGAGTGGATCAAAATTGTAACAGGGTCTTCAAAGCTGACTTGGAAACCTTTTCAGACTAATAAAATTAATAATGATTTTGGGCTAATTTATTAACTTTGGTACTGCATGTGTTTTTTCATTCTAGTAATGGCTATTATGCATAGAAATACCCTATGACCTACTGATGTGAGACTTACAGCCTAAATAAGAAATCTTCGTCCTCACTCTTTCTGTGCTTTGACAGCATCTGAGTGCTAGTGGGGAGGTATACGTGTGCCCGACAGGGAGGGGAGCCCCTATGCCCTGCACCTGGTGCCTTCCATCCTTGCGTTCTAATCCTCCTGACCTAGAAACCCTTCTAGGTGTAGTGAAGTTCCGTAGCAGCCCGGACCTGCCTGGCTGTGAGGCCTGTGGTTCCCCCCGGACCTGGGCTCTGGTGTGTGGTAGCATCTGCACCGAGGCAGGGCATGCGAGGATGAGGGCTGAGAGACAGCCATTCGGGGTGGAGGGTGAGGTCCTGTCAAGTGGGCCTTTGGACCGTGGCCTCTCGCTAATTCTCTGCGCCTCGGCTGATGTTGGTCAAGGAATCATGACCCAAGTGTCTGACGGGTGGTGACCACCTGAAGCTCTGCTGTGGCTGGGGCCCCGGAGAGCACTCTGTGGGATCGGTCGGTTGGTTGAGGGAGGCCTGCAGATTGGGAGGGAGGGAGGGAGAGAGTGGTCTGAGGTGGCACCCTCCTCTCTTCTGTCCCCAGACCCTTTGTTGTGGCTGAGGACGTGTGCTTGACTGCCTGAATGCTTTGGGGTTTTCTCTGTCCCTGTAGTGCCGGCCCCATGCCCGAGCCGTCCTTCCCTCTGTACCTCGACGTGCTGGCTCCCTACGTGAACCAGGTGAATCTAATCCGAGCCGGGGTCCCTAAGATTGTGAGTAGCATTTCTTTTGCTCCTTTCCCCTACTCAGAGGTGTGTGCTGGGAATCAGCCTGGTTTCCTTGGGGATCTCTCCAAGGTGGTCTGGAAACAACCAAAACCAGAGCGAGAGGGTGCACCCATCCTGCTGGGCTTGTTCTTCCCGCGTGTTTTCCTGCCTAAATTGACGGCGCGCATGTTCCTTCTGTCCCCTCCAGCCCAGACACAGCCTCTCTTAGCCTCTTAGGGTTTTCAAACCAGGAAGCTTGTCCGTAGAAATTGCGGAAAATCTCTTCTGCTCTTCTCCCCACTTTTTAGAATTTCTCGGGTCCCGATTGCCCCAGTATTCGACCTCCCATCCTCCTCCTCCATGTTCGGAAGTGGCCAGGGGTCAGCGAGCAGCAAGTCTACCGTGAGTTTCAGAATCTCTGCAAGTTCGATGTGCGGCGACTCTCGCGGAGCCAGTTCCTGCTTTTGACCAATAAGTTTAAGGAGTAGGTGCCTCTGCTCTCCGCTTGTCCCCGCTTGTCCCCGTGCCCTGCGGCCGCCCCTGCCCTTTGCAGCCGCTTGGAGCCGGCTTGGAGCAGCTGGTCTGACACTCGCACGCCTGACCTAAGAACGTCTCTCGGCAGTGCTCGGAGCATCCTGAAGGAGTACAGGGGCCACCCCACCCTGCAGGTGTCCCTGTACCGGTACTGGAGGCACTCCCCGAACATTAGCTGCCTGTTACAGTGAGTGACCTGGAGTGCTGTGCGGGTCCCGCCGGGGCAGAGCGGGGGCGGGGGTCACTTGCTGGGGGTGTGTGTGTGTTTAAAGATGGGTTTACTTGAGAGCGCACACAAGTGGAGGGAGGGCAGAGGTGGAGAGAATCTGAAGCAGACTCCCAGCTGAGCGCAGAGCACGCACAATGCCGGGCTCGATCTCACGACCCTGAGATCACAGCCTGAGCTGGAAAACAAGAGTCGGATGTTTCACCAACTGAGCCAGCCAGGTGCCCCACCAGCGTGTGTGTTGTAAAGGAGTCCTCGTCAAGCGTGGTGACCTGAATGTCCTTCAGTAACCCCAGACAAGCATTGACTGAACGTCCACTGTGTCGGGTACTATCGTAGGTTCTAGGCTTCAGCAAGTAAAATAAAATCCCTGCTCTCCTAGAACTCACGCTCCAGTGGGAGTAACAGCGAACAAGTGGATTGCAGGTCAGGTGACAAGTGTTTATTAAAAACAAGAGCAGATCAGGAGGTGGGAGTGGGGGGCCAGAAGGAGGGTAAGGGGGAAGTGGGGACCCCATTAAGTCTCTAAGGAGGTAAGGGAATGAGCCAGGGAGAGCCCTGGGGAGCACTGTCCAGGCAATGGGGCAGAGGCCCTTGAGTGGGGAGGCGTCCAGGTGCCATGGGGCTGTGAGAAGACCACGAGGAGAAGCTGGGGAGGAGCGTGAGCCCGATGGAGTGGAGGGCTGTGGGTAAGGGCTGCGGGAGAAGCTGCAGGTGGCCGGAGATTTTCCACAGAAGTGGCTCTGTGTGAGGCAGACTGCAGAGGACGCTCAGGGCTGCGGAGGCAGGCGGGTAGACTGTCCGGTTGGGGCTTGGGCTCTGTGGTCTGAGAGACTCTATGGTCAGAGTCGGGTGCTTTGGGGAGGATCACGGCCCACCTGGAACAGGGTCAAGTTGGAATCAGGGCTTTGGGCCTGCATAACTGAAAGATGGGATTGCTCTGAGGGTTTTGGCCTCCTGGTTAGGAGCCGTATCTATAGAAAACTGCATGCTTGAAGAAAAATGTTTGGCTCCTGGGCAGTCTTTTCTCCATCTTTCAACCTCTGATGTAAATCACTAGGAAAATGACTTGTCTGCGTGTGTGAGAGAGCCACTCTGCCCTCGAGGCAGAAGTTCATACTGGGAGAGTGATGGGCAGACAGGAACATTTGGGTGAGCTGCTTGGGGGCCTGTGCATCTATCCGTGCTTCTGGTCCTGCCTGTTCCCCAGCAGCCTGCCGCCGTCCAGGACCGTGACCTCTCTCTCCTGCAGGGTCTGTGGCGTGGTCACCACCTGGGCCCTCCTGGCGCTTCTCCTCGGAAGACCTGGCCACTGAGGGCAGCCGGCAGCCCTTTCCCATCTTTGCATCTCCCTGGGACAGCCATCCGTTTGGGCTTTTTGCGGGTTTTGTTTGTGTAAATCATATTTTATTTGCAGAGCAATCTCTGTGGTCCTTATGAGGAACTTTGTTTTGAGGGTGAAATTCTGTAATGATTATCAACGATAAAGAAATCCTTAGATGTGGTGCTTTTGTGGCCAGAACTTTTCTTTCTATAAATGGGGAGACGCCCGCATCTCTGGGAATTTAGGCTAGACCCCCGAGGGTCTCACGTGCAGACAGACCAGCGCGGGAGCTGGACAGCCGGTGAACCAAAGGCTCCGTTATTTCTGGGAGAGAAATTTTTGGCCGCTAGGCCGTTTCCCAGACCTAAACCCCTACCAGCCTGAGTTTAGTAAAGGGGAAAAAAATGAAGCTAGGTGTCCGTGTGCATTTGTGATGTTTTTGGTCATGTTTTATGGTGCATGGTATTTAACATGCGCCTCAGAAACAAAGATTACCCGTGCCATAGCTGTGTACGTTGCCAAGGCCCGGTGTGATCTGGTTACTGTGTGCCCTTGCGGTGGGCCACGCCGCTCCACACCCCACCCTGCGTTATTGTAGCTTTTCTCTCTCGGGAGCTGAACGTGGCCGGGCTGTTAGCTCAGATGTGAACCTCACTTACTGACTTAGCGAAGCCTCCTTAAGTTCAGGGTGAGGCGTGGGGTGTGGAGTTTTTCTCTATAAGGCAGAAGCATTAGGGGCAGCGGCCGTCCCAGTGGAGGGTGTGGGAGCAGCCATTCCAGAAGTCCCAGGCCCGTCCTGAGGGACGAGTGACCAGCGGGCTGCTGTGCCTGGAGATTCGGGGCAGCTCGCGGTCGGACCAGTGAAAGCACGCTCTTGGGGGGAGGTGGCGGGGGGAGGAAGTTTTATCCTTTTGTCCAGAAAGCATCCTAGTGGGGTCCCCCTGCCTCCCCATCAAATGTAACTTTGTAGGCACTGAGGCGCACCCCCTTTGCTCTTGTGCGCTTTTGGGGCTCAGCCTCGTGAGATGAGCTCCACGTGCGGTTCGCAAACGTGAGGCGTGAACGCATGCTTGGCGGAGTATACCGAGTGACCCTTTTAACTTTGCAGGGTTGGAGCGGGACCCGAACCCTAGGAGCTGGTTTGTGTAGTTCTGGAGTGAAGGCCGCCCTGTAGGGACTTGATGAGACTTGACGCCTGTAACCATCTTACCCGTCTGCACGTCTCTACCGGCCGCTGCTGCGCTCGCCTGCAGTGGGGAGTGTGCTGGCCGAGGCGGTCTGGGTCTGCCGGTCGCACTGTGGGGACGATGGCCACGCTGCCTCTTGTCCCTGCGGCAGAGGAGGGGGTTGGGGAGGGCGGGCAGGGGTGGCTGAGCTGCTGAAAGCCTGTGATTGTGATCAGCTTCGTGTGCTGTTCACAAGTCCTGAGTGCGGGGAGAGCCCCGGACTGCCTTTCGCTGCCCTCCCCCTGCTTTCTCCTCATCTTGCCTAGGTCTTCATCCCATGCTTTTCGTGCGGTTCTTTCTTCCATCGTTAAATGAAAAATCCAAAGCAAATCCTAAACCGGATGCTCTAGCCTCCCCCCTTCCTTCTGTCTGCCTCCCCCTGTGGCTCTGGCCTGTCCTCCCCTTCCAGCCGTGTTTCCCTTCATCATAACCTGGCTCGCAGGCTGAGCTCGCCGCCTGCCCTCCCTGCACCTCTCCTGCTCAGGGTCCTTGCATGGACTCAGCACCCAGGTTCCTGAGCCCCTCACCTTCCTGCTGGCTCCTGCCCTGGAGGCTGGGTTGAGCACCCTTCCTCATCCCTCAGCCTGGCTCATTCCACTCACCCCTGCGACTCCATTCAGCTGGCGTCTCCTCTGGGTTCTGGATCTGTGCTGTTCTGGTGGCCCCCTCAGGGGTCGGGCTTCTCTTGCCTGTTAGAATGCCTGTGCCGTGTGGCTGGGCTCCTGGTATGTTCCCTCACAGGTGGCACTCTGCTCTCTAGTCCACAGAACCTGTGGGACTCTCTGTATCCTCGCGAGCCAGTGTTCCCTGTGCTATTGGAATGGACTTTGAATTCTTTGGTGCTGCTCACTGAGGCACCTGAAAAATGGGGAGTCTCCTCATTCTGCATAATTGACATGGTTCTGCCTCTACAGTTGAGGAAAAGGACACATGGCTGCCCCCTCCCCGTCCCTGACCTAGGATGTCCTCATGACCCCCTGATCCTATAGAAGTGACATGACCTTGCTCTTAAAATGTCAGAATCCTTTTTGTAAACGATGAGATTTTTAGCATTGGAAAGATCATGAGTGGACATAGCAGCAGTCTTAAAATGGTCATCTTAACATTAGCCTTTTTATATCTTTCAGGTACCTTTTTTCAGATAAAAGTTCATGTCATTCGGGCACCTGGGATGACTCAGTCGCTTAAGTGACTGACACTTGATCCCAGCTCAGGTCTCTCAGGGTTGTGAGTCAAGCTCCAGGCTGGGCATGGGGCCTACCAAAAAAAAAAAAAAAAAAAAAATTCATGTCATTTGTGATCACCTTTGGAATCCTTCCTAAGGAAAAAACAAAGCCTGTTACTTTCTTCTTCTTTTTTTTTTTTTAAAGATTTTATTTATTTATTTGACAGACAGAGATCACAAGTAGAGAGGCAGGCAGAGAGAGAGAGGGGAAGCAGGCGTGCCACTGAGCAGAGAGCCCGACATGGGGCTCGATCCCAGGACCCTGAGATCATGACCCGAGCCGAAGGCAGAGGCTTAACCCACTGAGCCACCCAGGCGCCCCAAGCCTGTTACTTTCTAACCATTAAGCATCTCTGGTCCAATTTTCCACCAATTTGTCTGAAAATCCTGTGCAATCTAATTAAAACGCTAAATCCCTTTTGCTGGACATGATGCCATAATCCCAGGTTCTGGGATTAGGCTGTGGGCGTGTCCGGGGGCCAGTATTCTGCCCACCCCATTCTCCAGCAACACTGGCCTAGTTAGCTCACCACAGTCCTGCTGGGTAAGTGTGTGTATCCCCACCTTACGGCGACAGGGGAGAGGCTGAAGCAGGCTTTGCTGGAGGCCACGCTTGCAGTGACCCACAGTCTCTGCTGGGGACCGCACATTGTCACCACGGTCTCTGGAGCCCTGTAGTGTTTCAACCCGCGGCAGCTCACGCACGCAGGTTTCCATCACCCCAAGCCCTCCTGGGTGAACTCTTGCTATCATTTGCCTTGCCCCCTTTTCCTAGAGAGAAATACCAGATCCTAACGTTTGGGAAAGAGGGACTACAGGGGGAGACGTGGGCTCAGCCTGCTTTGTTGTTTATACTGGACTCTGCTGCAGCCTGCTCAGAACACGGGGTCTCGGGGTAACGCCCACACGGCTGCCACCCTGACCCCCTAGCCCACTCTCTCCTTGCTTCCGTGGGAGGGTGGCCCTAGCGCCTGGTGTAGACTTGGGCCCCCGTCCTCCCAGGAGATCCCCCAGGGTGTGCGCCCCACCCCAGAGTGGAGGGACAGAGACGAAGTGCCCTGGGGACAGCGGGAACCCAGCGGAGGTGGTTCCAAGGGGAGCTCTGACCCTTCTGCCTAGTGCACGGACACTTCTGCTCGTGAACTTGTAAGGATGACTCCTTTAGCCTCCCGTGGGCCAGCCCGGCCTCCTGCCCCATCCTCAGCCATGTGGAGAAGCACGGGCCGTCACTGCCCGTGGGAGCCTGGAGAGAGCCACGCTCGTGTGGGCTGTGCTGCTCTGAACTCTGTAGAAGCCAGAGTTTATACATTTTTACAAATAAAACGTGTGGCGGAAAACAGAAAAGGCAGGCACTCATCTTCTCTCTACCTTGATACCATTTTGGACTTGCTCTTTAAATCCGGTTTGAAGCCAGTACGCATCTCAGCCTATTCTGTCATCCACAACCCTTGCTCCCCACCCGGTCTGTGGCGGGCGCCCTCCGGTGCCGGTGCCGGGGCCTGCGGTCAGGAAGGCACAGGCGGACACGTTGGGGAATTCAGAGCCGGCAGGGGAGAAACTGAAAGACGGGGGTAGGTTGCAACCTTAGAGTGTTTAGGAGGTTCTCGGAGGTGCTGTGTGAGCAGGGGCATTGCTGCAAAGGTCCTGGGGTAGGGGTGAGGTAGGAGCTGAGGGCCAGTCAGGTGAGGCCCCATGACGCTTTTTTTTTCAGAGGACTGAAGCTGGGGGAAGTTCTGAGCAGGGGTAGGGCATGGCCGGCTTAGGTTTTATTTTTTTATTTTTTAAGTTTTTATTTTGATTCCAGTTTCAGTTGTAAAGGGATGGCTCGGGCTGTGTGGGGCAGAGGGCAAGGGGTTGGGAGGCTTTTGCCGTGGCCCAGGGACGGAGCTGGGGGAGCGGCAGTGGTGGGAGGCCGCGGGCTCCACAGGCAGGTGCCTTTCGCCGGTGAGAGCCCCCGTGCTTCCCGACAGGACGGACGCGGGGTTGGAGAGCGAGTGGAGCCGAGATGCGTGGTCTTGGGCCTGAGCAGCTGGAAGCGTGGCTTGCCGTGTGAGTGTGTGGAAGTTGCGCTCCTTCAGTGCCTGCGACGAGGGGACGCTTGCGTTGTCATTGTCAAGATAGTGCTTGTCCTTTATCGGTGGTTAGCGACTCAGGCGAGGCAGCAGGGTCAGGCGGAGGGCCAGGGCGGTCGGCGGGCACACCGGGCTCCTCCTGCCACGCTGCTGCTGCTGCTTTGCCTGCTCTCCTGGTGCGTGCTTCCATTTTTCCAGGATGCTCTGTGGTTCGTGTGTTGCCCAAGGACTGCTCGGTTTTAAGAAAGGCTTCCAGGGGGAAGAAAACCAAGGGGCACTGCTGTGCGGGAAAGCAGAGCTCCTCCAGGAGACGCTGCTGATTGCTGAGTCTGTTGCGAGGAACTGCTCAGCTGCCTCTACCCCGAAGGGGCCGCATGTGCTCAGGGACCAGAATGAGCAGCAACACCCCCCCGCCCCCCGGCTCAGGGCGCATCTCAGCTTCTCCACTGCTTCCCATAGGCACAGCTGGGGTCCCGTCACGGCTGCCCATGTGGACCTGGCCGCCAGTGGGAAGGGGCGGGGGGCCGAAGTCCCAGCAGCACTCTTGTCCCCCAGCTGTGCACTCTGACGGCCGAGGGCTGCATCCCTTGGAGGAAGGGGACCATGTCTGAATCCGCACAGAGCACCCGGGTGAGTCTGGAGTCGGGGAACCCCTGAGGAGGCCTTCCCTGCTGCGGGGCTCAGCCCTGGGGCCCGGGGCCAAAGCTCAGCTCACAGAGTGCTCCTTTGCCGCCGGCTCCGCAAGGATCCCTTGGCAAACCCAGGGAATGTCACCGGGCAAGGAAGTATTCTACGGTCCCCTCATTCCTTCCACCAGATGCCTTCATAGTACCACCCTGCAGTCACACCCGAAGTTTTTTTTTTTTTTCTCTAAGGTTTTGTTTATTTATTTGACAGAGATCTCAAGCAGGCAGAGAGGCAGGCAGAGAGAGAGGAGGAAGCAGGCTCCTCACCGAGCAGAGAGCCCAATGCGGGGCTCGATCCCAGGACCCTGAGATCATGACCTGAGCCAAAGGCAGAGGCTTTAACCCACTGAGCCACCCAGGCGCCCCACCCAAAGTTATTTCTAACAGAATTCTAGATGCATGGCCATTAAGTTGCAGGCCAAATGGGGTCCTTTCTGTGCGCCTTAGAAACTGCCAACATTGGGGGCTATTTACTTACCTGGAGGTCAAGCTTGTGCTAAAACCCAAGACCTACATTGGCGTTTGGAAAAGAAATAGGAGAGTCTTAATTGTGTTTATTTTCCTTATAAGTGTCATTTTCTCGTGTGCATGTCAGTACATGGAGCTCAGTGCACGACTTGTCAATAAATACGCCATCTGGGCTAATGCTCAGCCTCGCTAGTGATAAGAGCGGACGACTGACATCATTTGGAGACTGACCATTTCCCTTCCGATGTCAGTGTGGACTTTGACAGGGATAAAACCACCCTTGGGAGGCCGGCCCTCCAGGCAGGATGCTCAAGGATGCAGAGCACTGATGCTGCCGGTGTTCTGGGTGGAGCACAAGCCGCGTTACCGTGTGGCAGGTGGACGCGCCCGCACTCCGGGGCGGAGTCCTCCGTCCTCCACTCTCCAGCCACAGGGGGTTCGAGACCACCTGTAGCGCGATGCTCAGTGGGCACAATTATCGGGTCTGATTCGGGCAGTTGTGTGGGAGAGAACCGGAACCCACCAGTGGGCAGATTTCGAATAGCACGAGCTATCATTCCAAGGGCCGAATATTGTCCCCTGTCTGAGGAGCTACTGTGAGAGGGCCCGGGGATCTGCAAAGTTCAGTTCCCCGAAAGCGGAGCTACAAGCTCCCAGCTGTCATTGACCCCACGCCTCCGCAGTGTGGCCCACCCAATCCATACACCACGAGCACCTTCCCCTGAAACCCACCTCACGGTGGCCCGGCGGCCAGCGTGAGAACCTCCACAAAGTTCCCGGGGTCTCAAGAGTGGTTACCACGGGTACGTGCAGACGGGGCGCGCGCCTCCGTTATGTCTGGAACGCCACTCAAGTCCCTGCCCCAAGCTCCTGCTTAGCCCCTGCAGAAGGGAACCCCACGACAGGAGCAGGGAAAGTCTGACACATTCGGGGCTGTTTCCCCTCTGTCTCCCCTTCCTCGCTCCTCAATCCCTAGACAGGCTCTGGGAGACGGATGCCGATAGCACGCTGACCCGTGGCCCTGGCGTCATCAGGAGCTCCAGCCAGCTTCTGCAGGGCCAGACCCCCTCTGTGGGCGCCCCTCTGTAGGATGGCTGGGCACCCCGGCTTCTTGGAGTTTCCTGCACGCTCTGAGCAGCCCACCTGCGCCCGTGCCCCAAGTGACTTCCCCTGATGCTCTGACCTCCCACCTCTAGTCCTGGCTCTTCCCTTATTCCCATGATGCTTTTAGTAGCTCGGTTTTTCGGGCTGAACCCTGACGGAGCAGACACGCTCCATTCCGCCGCTCCATCACCCTCACGGCTCACGCCTATACTTCCCCACCGCGGGCCAGCCAGAGCCCCTTCCGGTCCTTGGGGCTCTCATGCAGCTGCAGGCAACAATTCCCAAGTGACTTTCCCCTCTCCTTCCAGATCCAAGGCCACATGGCCTCTTCCTCGCCTCACTGGTCTCCGTTCAAGGTCACGTCTATGGGGAGGCTGCCGCCACCACCACCACATCGAACACATAACCCCTCCCGCCTCTTGTCCCTCTGCTCTGCTTTGTACTAATTAGCACTTTGCACACTTCATTGCTTATTGCTTGTCTGTCCACTAGCATGCGGGCTCCGTGGAGGCAAGGTCGCTGTCTTGCTTACCATTGTTTCCCCAGTGCTGACACACAGGGGCTCAGTGAGTATTTGTTTTGTGAAGAACCAAACTCCAGGCCTGGAGCATCTGATGGGCAAGAGGGCCTCTGGCTGCTGGGACAAAGGGTCACAGACTGAAATGAGAAATATACTCTCGTGTTATTTTATCACAAGCCAGGAGTGCAAGTACTAGGTAATTGGCCCTATAACCTGAGCACTCTCAGGAAGAAGGACTTTAAAGTCACTTAAACCAGGGGCGCCTGGGTGGTTCAGTCCATTAAGTGTCTGCCTTCAGCTCAGGTCATGATCCTGGGGTCCTGGAATCGAGCCCCACATCGGGCTCCCTGCTCAGCGGGGAGTCTCCTTCTCCCTCTGCTCCCCTCCAACTAATGCACACACTCTCTTTCTCTCAAATAAATAAAACCTTTAAAAAATCACTTAAAACCAGAATAATTTTTTTTAGGCCAAAATGATTTTTATTTTGCCAAATAATTTCTCCAAATTTAACTGGTCTGTATTCAGGAAATATAGTCAGCAAGGGAACCACTGTCTTTACTCAGAGGTTCATTTTGCAACCTATTTGTAGTAGTGGCTGTTTCCCATGGATGAGCTAAGACTAATCTGGCATAGTGGTGGGTACTTATTACTTTGCTCTGAGAGCCTTCACAGGCCCCCGAGATGGGCTCTCTGTAGCCACTTTGTGGTGTTGATCATTTCTTCTTTATGTGCTGGGGAAGATCTACGCAGACGAGATAGTTATGTTTCTAAGTAGGAATCTGGGTTAGAGTCCTCAGTTACCACAGAAGATCCTTAACCCTGGCATTATTTTTTTAATTCTTTCTTTCTTTATTTAATTTCTTTTCAGTGTTCCAGAATTCATTGTTTATGCACCACACCCAGTGCTCCATGCAATACGTGCCCTCCATAATACCCACCACCAGGCTCCCCCAACCTCCCATCCCCCGCCCCTTCAAAACCCTCAGATTGTTTTTCAGAGTCCGTAGTCTCTCATGGTTCAACTCCCCCTCCAATTTCCCTCAACTCCCTTCTCTCCATCTCCCCATGTCCTCTGTGTTATTCCTTATGCTCCACAAATGAGTGAAATCATATAATTGACTCTCTCTGCTTGACTTATTTCACTCAGCATAATCTCTTCCAGTCCCATCCATGTTGATTCAAAAGTTGGGTATTCGTCCTTTCTGATGGAGGCGTAATATTCCATTGTATATATGGACCACATCTTCCTTATCCATTCATCTGTTGAAGGGCATCTTGGTTCTTCCCACAGTTTGGCGACCGTGGCCATTGCTGCTATGAACATTGGGGTACAGATGGCCCTTCTTTTCACTCCATCTGTATCTTTGGGGTAAATACCCAGTAGTGCAATTGCAGGGTCATAGGGAAGCTCTATTTTTAATTTCTTTTTTTTTTTCTGTTTTTAATTTCTTAAGGAATCTCCACACTGGTCTCCAAATTGGCTGCACCAACTTGCCTTCCCACCAACAGTGTAAGAGGCTTCCCCTTTCTCCACATCCTCTCTAACACATGTTGTTTCCCGTCTTGCTAATTTTGGCCATTCTAACCGGTATAAGGTGGTATCTCAATGTTTAACCCTGGCATTTGACCGCTCCATTTCAAAGTCCGTGTGTCTGTCCTTAAGCAGCTCAGATCTGTTTTGCCCATCCCAGCCTTTTCGGGCAGTGCGTACTTGGGCTGGTCCCTGCTCACTTTTGACCAAGCGCCCGTCTGGAACAAAGTTGCAAACATAATGTGAAGGACTGCCTGTGCATTTCATTTCTTAGATATGCCATGAACTCCACTGGACCCAGCTGGATTACCAGAGGCCTCTGACTTGATATCTACACCCCAGCATGATGCTCTCTGCTTAACTTACAAGAGACGTAGGTCTACGGATACAATAGAATGTTACCTGTCAGTAAAAGCGCTGATCCACGCCTCAACGTGGATTGAAAACCTTATGCTAAGCGTAAGAAGCCGTCACAGAAGCCGAATGTTGTATTTCCATGAAGTGTCCAGAGGGTGCAAATCCACGGGGACCTTGGAGAGAGGAAGGGGAATGGGAGTGTGAGCTAAGGGATAGGGGCTTTCTTTTGGGTGTGATAAAGGTGTTCTAAAAATAAAAGGTGGGGATGGTTACACAATTCTGTGAACATACTAAAACCCACTGAATTGGACACTTTATTTTTTTAAAGAGTTTATTTGGGGCGCCTGGGTGGCTCAGTGGGTTAAGCCTCTGCCTTTGGCTCAGGTCATGATCCCAGGGTGCTGGGATCGAGCCCCGCATCGGGCTCTCTGCTCCGTGAGGAGCCTGCTTCCTCCTCTCTCTGCGTACTTGCGATCTCTGTCAGATAAATAAATAAAACCTTTAACAAAACAAAACACCACCTGAATACTGATCTTAAAGTCTTTGCACACCGCATCCCCGGGAACATCCATGGTAGAAATTCTGTTCAGACGGGCTATGTGTGCTTCCTCCCGCCGCGCACTGTACCCCCCCCCCCCCCCCCCCCCCCGCCCAGGACTAGTCAGCTGACACAGAACACAAGTCAGGGACTCTACTGGTTTTTCCTCTTCGTTCCGATGCCCAGGAGCTCAGCGCCCAGCAGCTGGTGTCCCGATGACTCCGGCATGCGTGTTTGTAGCACTTTCCTCTTGGCCCTCCCCTCCCGTGCTGCGTGTGCCCCTCTGAGTTTGGCTTTTATCCTTGCCCACAGCTTTCCTTAACTGACGGGCCTTAACTTCTTTGCATCCTTTGTGGAATACGGGCAAGTGAAATGCACGCACACACACACACACCCCTGTGGACGTTTCCCGAGGGCTGCACACAGGTAACAACTTCCTCGAAGCTTCCACGTCCCCTGTGATGCACCTGGTAGGTGAACCAGGGTGACCCCCTCTTCAGCAGCTGGTTTTGGAGACCCAGCGGCAACTCTCCCTGGAGTGTGGGGTTAGTCAGCCACTAGGGACCTACTGGTAACGAAGGCCGCAGCCCCCTCTTTACAACCCCCCCACCGACAAAGGAAAGGAGACGCGGATACGGATGACCCCCTGTATGGAATGGCCAGGGGTCTTGCCTAGAACTGGGCCCTCTAATGTTAGGGCTTTCTGCCAGAGCATCAAGTTTCAACATGCCATTGGACAAATTCAGTGGGTTGACCAGTTTGTATCACGTGTGGCTGATATTTCCGGTGCAGCCGGTTGGCAACCGTACCCCGAGACAAACGGGCACCCTTAGAAAAGTTCTGTACTTTTAGGAAGTTCGTCAAAATCAGGCAAGGGTCATTTTAGTTACATTCGAGAGAAAGATGACAGGCAATAGAGTAATGACTACATCATTAGAAACATTTCTTAGAAACAGAAAAGCCACATACTGGCGGCAAAAATCAGAAACCAAAAAGGGTTTCCACTGGTCAGCTATCTTCTCTCGTACGTTAGGTATATAGGACAGGCCTACAGGAATCTCCTTTTAAAAATATGCAATGGGCAAAAATATTCAAGTCCCAGACTTTCATTCTTCCCTCCTTGTTTCTGCCCAGATACGTTCATAAAGAAGGTAACAGGCTTGTTTTCATTCTTCCTCCTCAATCGTTAGTATTGGGCTTTCCTTTGCCTTTGGTTGTCCTCCTGGACACAGCCCCTTCCTTCATTACATGCCCTTGCAGGATCCTTTTCCCCTGGTCCCCACATGGATCTGCTCTCTCTGAGCGGGAGCTGGAGGCTCTGGTGGCAGGGGTGTGTCACAGACAGCGGGATGATGCTTTTGTGCCCCCATGGTTAGGAGCATCAAATTCATGGAAAGGGGTTTGAAGAAAGCTTCCTGATGCCATCCTTGTGTCTGTCAAAGCCAAGACAGAATTGAGTTGAGTAAAATGTCTCTCAGTCTTTTAAAATCCACACTGGGTGGTACATCTCTTCCTCCGTATCTGTGTATCCTTGCCATCCCAGAGCAAGTTCTTTTTCTTTTCTTTTTTATTAATATATAATGTATTATTTGTTTCAGGGGTACAGGTCTGTGATTCATCAGTCTTATACAATTCACAGCGCTCAGCATAGCACGTTCCCTCCCCAGTGTCCATCACCCCGCCACCCCCTCCCTCCCGCCCCCCTCCACTCCAGCAATCCTCAGTTTGTTTCCTGAGATTAAGAATGTCTCATGGTGGGGCACCTGGGTGGCTCAGTGGGTTAAGCCTCTGCATTCAGCTCAGGTCATGATCCCAGGGTCCTGGGATCGAGCTCCGCATTGGGCTCTCTGCTCAGCGGGGAGCCTGCTTCCCCCTCTCTCTGCCTGCCTCTCTGCCTACTTGTGATCTCTCTTTCTGTCAAATGAATAAATAAAATCTTAAAAAAAAAGAGTGTCTCATGGTCCCTCTCTGGTTTCATCTTCTTTCATTTTTCCCTCCTTTCCCCTATGATCCTCTTGTCTTGTTTCTCAAATTCCTCGTATCAGTAAGGTCATGTGATAATTGTCTTTCTCTGATTGACTTATTTCACTTGCCATAATACCCTCTAGTTCCATCCACATCCTTGCAAATGGCAAGATTTCTTTTTTGATGGCTGCATAGTATTCCATTGCATATGTATTCCATATGCATAGTATTCCAATGCATATATATATATTCCATTCATCTGTTGATGGACATCCAGGCTCTTTCCATAGTTTGGCTATTGTGGACATTGCTGCTATAAACATTCGGGTGCACGTGCTCCTTCGGATCACTGCGTTTGTATCTTTGAGGTAAATACCCAGTAGTGCAATTGCTGGGTCATAGGGTAACTCTATTTTCAACTTTCTTTTTATTAATTTTTTAATTTTTTAATAAACATATAATGTATTACTAGCCCCAGAGGTACAGGTCTGTGAATCGCCAGGTTTACACACTTCACAGCACTCACCATAGCACATACCCTCCCCAATGTCCATAACCCCACCACCCTCTCCCTACTCCCCTCCCTGCGGCCCCTCTCAGTTTGTTTTGTGACATTAAGAGTCTCTTATGGTTTGTCTCCCTCCCAATCCCATCTTGTTTCATTAATTCTTTTCCTACCCCCCAAAGCCCCCACATTGCTTCTCCACTTCCTCATATCAGGGAGATCATAAGATAGTTGTCTTTCTCTGATTGACTTATTTCGCTAAGCATAATACCCTCTAGTCCCATCCACGTCGTCGCGAATGGCAAGAGTTCATTTCTTTTGATGGCTGCATAGTATTCCATTGTATATATCTTTATCCATTCATCTGTTGATGGACATCTAGGTTCTTTCCATAGTTTGGCTGTTGTGGACATTGCTGCTGTAAACATTCGGGTACACGTGCCCCTTTGGATCACTACGTTTGTATCTTTAGGGTAAATACCCAGTAGTGCAATCGCTGGGTTGTAAGGTAGCTCTATTTTCTACTTTTTGAGGAACCTCCATGCTGTTTTCCAGGGTGGCCGCACCAGCGTGTATTCCCACCAACAGTGTAGGAGGGTTCCCCTTTCTCTGCATCCTCTCCAACGTCTGTCATTTCCTGACTGGTTGGTTTTAGCCATTCTGACTGGTGTGAGGTGGTATCTCACTGCGGTTTTGATTTGTATTTCCCTGATACTGAGTGATGTTGAGCACTTTTTCAGGTGTCTTTTAGCCATTTGGATGTCTTCTTTGCAGAAATGTCTGTTTGTGCCAGAACAAGTTCTTGACCCTCAGGGAGTTTGCAGGGTGAAAACAAAGGTTTCACTCAGCACACCAATGGTGATTCTTGCATGATCTTGGGATTAAAATTTTATTTGATTTTTTAAAGGTCTTTTTAAAAGATTTTATTCATTTATTTGAGAGAGAGAGAGAGAGAGAGAGAGAGAGCATGAGCAGGGGGAAGGGGCAGAGGGAGCAGGAGAAGCAGACCCCTTGCTGAGTGGGGAGCCTGATGCGGGGCTCGATCCCAGAACCCTGAGGTCATGACCTGAGCCAAAGGCAGATGCTTAACTGTCTGAACCCCCCGGGTGCCCCAGAGATTAAGATTTAAGTCTCCACAGCAGCCGCTATCAGTCCTGGCAGTCGCTTGCAGAATGTCTTCTGTGACAGTCACTGGGACAAGCTTTTGTGCCCGTCATCAGAGGCGCCCGCAGCAACCTCCCCTGGCAGAGGGAGGCGTCGCGGTGCTGGGAACTGAAGATGCCTGCTCGGGGCCACAGAGCCAGGGGGATGGTAAAGCAGACAGGATCTGAACCCAGGACAGCCTGCCAGGCGGAGGGCAGGGAGGTGGGGGCAGTCGCCTCGCTGGGGACGGCTTGGGGCAGCCGGCGGTGTTGCGGTCCTGCAGCGAAGTGCGGACAGATCTCGTGTTCTGAAGGCTCTAGAAGCCGCAGCATCTCCCGCCTTGTGAATTCAGAGCCACCAGTTCCTCTCCTGCCCCTCACTGGCTTTGGTCTGCCCCGCGCTGCTCATAGTTCACGGCTCTGTCTGTAGGGGCAGCTGCTCTCTCGCCCCGGGCCTCGGACACCCGTCCCAGGAGCCGCGGCTCGTCCTCTGTGTCTTCGTTAGAGCGTGTCCTGTTGGATGGCAGTGTAGTCGCTGTAGAAGCAACAGGGATTAACTGTCCCCGTGAGTGGCTTATTAGTGCCGCTGGGTGGAACTTGTGTCACGTCAGAGCCGTCGAGAACATTTCCTCTGTGCAATATTTTACTCACACACGGGCCAGTGTCCGGTAGGTTCCTTTAGAAAACTGGGGGTTGCTGCCCGACTGTTCTGGGCAGCTGCCGTGGGCGCCCTTCGGGTACCTGGAACTCATGCAGCGCTGTTTATTTTGATTCTGATACAGAGCGAAATAATTGCCTGGGATTATATCCTTGAACAGCCCGATGATCTACTTTTATCAAGAACCTACCTAGAGAAATCTGAGTTTATGGAAAATATTTTGTGAGGATTGTCAGTCCATTCCTAGGTGATGCAGCGTTTGAAGCACATTCCAAGCTGGATCTCTAAAAAGCTGTGTTCTTGGGCTACAGTGTTTTTATGCTACAAAAGCATTCATTATTCACTCCGAAGAAGACCAGGGGAGAAACTGTATTCAGCTCTAAATGCAAGGAGGGCTGAGAAAAAACATCAGTGTAGTTTCCTTTTGGAGAATGCCAACGACGCTTCCCTGTTTGCTTTGACCACCAGGAAGCTCAGATCAAACTCTGTAGACAACTGTGAACTCACATTAGTATCTGTGGGACTACAGGCTGGATAGCTCCGTGTTAGTTTTTCCTTTGGACTCAATCTTTCATCTTACCTGTGCTTCTAAGGTCTTAATTTTATCTACATCACATATAAGCCTTCATTAGAGTCATCTCGAATGTTTTATGTAGTTGAGAAGAGTGAAGACAAAGTAGTAAATACTTATGGAGGGACATGTCTTTTTAAAAATTTTATTTGTTTGTTTGTTTATTTATTTATTTATTTAGTGGGCTATATGCCAGATGTGGGGCTTGAACTCAGAATCCCAAGAGCGGGATTGAATTCTCTAGTGGTTGAGCCAGCCAGGAGCCCCTTTGGAGGGACATTTCCTACAACTGCGTGTCTGTAGGGGTTTATTGCCTTCCCCTTCTTATTCCTTGCAGCCATGTGACCAGGGCTACGGGAATGGGGCTAATATTCCTGTGGGTCACCACGGCGGCTGGGGAAGAGAAGCCAGGGGACTAATGTACCTGCCCATCCAGGAACTCTGGCCCTGTTTGGCCCTGCGGGCTCCTGTTTGCCTGATCGCCTCTGGCCCGCCTCCCACTCCTGGAAGACATGAGGGTAACCTCACCTTCAGGACTGCCAGTCTCCAGTCTCAAGCCACAGTCCTCTGCTCTTGTGTTTTCCACCTAAGAAATGCATTGAGAAAATATAATATAGATAAATGTAAGAAGTTAGCTTTTCACATGCGGAATGATCATCTGCATGCCTAGTATTTTAAGACATCTGGCAGCCACATTCACAGGACCCGGGGCAGCCCCAAGGACCACTCTGAGTTTTTTGGTTATGACAGGAGTTCCTGGGACCCTGGGCAGAAGCAAGCAGGACCCCTGCCCAAACCTCCCGGGAGAGCCAGCCCAGCAAGGCCCCAGAGGTCCTCTTCTTTGGTCTTTAGAGCTTTCTTTGTGTCATGATAGCTTTTGCGTGCTTGTCTTTTTCATCATGGCTCTGTTAGCGATGTAGGAGCCCACCTCTAGTGTCCCCAAAGGGAGAGAGGGACAGTTGTAATTGGCTGTCTTCATTGTCAGCCATCTTGGGGCATAAGAGAGGAAGACAGGCCGTCTCACGGGAGGGGAGCGGGGCTGGCCGGGTCCAGGCTTCGCCCACCCTCATAAGTCTCTGCTTGAACCTTTGGAATTCAAGGAGGAAACATCGACGAGAAGGTGGACAACTGGGGCGGTATATGAGTCCCGTGATGGTGTCTTGTCTCGTATGGGAGACAAAGGGACTTCATTAAAACCCTTCTGAGTGCTGCCTCTTAGAAATTCAGAATCTCTCACTTGCTTAAAAACAGCCTCTCTCTCACTCATTTAAAAACAGCAGATTTAATTTGGGGTCTGCCAAGGTAAGGGGATCTTCCTTGGTTTGGGGTGGTGAAATATCTCTAAAAATAGCTGAAGAGATAAAAATGCCACTTCTTACAAAAGCAGGGGAACCAAAGAATACATACAAATTACAAGAATGATTTCCATTTTTTGAAAACCAGAGTCACCACTTGAGGGCACCAAAAAATAAGAAATCCGAAAGGGCTTCTCCTTGCCTACAGGTGGAGTCCGTTAAAACTCAGTTTTTTTCCCCCCAAATGGAGGGAGGGATGTTATTTTTTGAAATATGTTTTAATGTATTTTTGTTCTCAGGAGGGTTTGTGACCCGTGTCTGTCTTCCTCTGCCTGAGACAGACATCACTGCTCACACGAGGGCTTAAACCAGTTGGAAAAAGCTTTCGGAGACGCTCCAAGGATCGGCTTCCTGGGGGCTGTTTGGTGGGGCTGTGGGTATCAATAGCTCTGGCCTGGAGCACAGGACACGGAGAGTCTATTTTAAGATACACTGGACATTCAGGGGCTAATGCTGGTCGTGAAGCCCCTGTTGGGACTGGTGTGGGGCCTGGGGACGGAGGCTGGAATGTGGGATGCTTGACATGGTGGAGCGCCCAGGGGGTCTGAGAAGGTGCAGGAGAGGTGGTCTGCCCGCTTCGGGTCTGGGACCCTGGGTGGGTGGTCCAGATACCATCCCACCTGGCTGTTGGCCTCCTCGCATCCTGCTCAACGCCAGCCCTCAGGCGACGGGATCCCTTTGCTGCCTGTGCTCTACAGGGGGAGGGAAGGAAGGGGCTCTTCAGGGAGGGATGGCTGTGTTTGGAGCGGGTCTTCCAAACAGCTGAACTGAAAGTCTTCTTGCCTTCCTACCCGAGAGAAACTATTTAAACTGGAAGAGATGAGTACCGTTGGGGTGCTGAGGTTAAGGACCCCTCCTACCCGGGGCAGGAGGCCATGGGGACGGAGACGAGAGGTTGGGGATGTGGCCCGAGCCAGGGGACACGTGGAGCCAGCCGACGGCGGAAGAGGCAGAGAAGGACCCTTCCCTAGGGACTTCGGGGTGGGGGTGGGGGAGAACGGCCCCAGCTGGTATCTTCTGGTCTGCGGGACAGTGACCGAATATGTGTCTGTTGTTCTAAGCCCCCCAGTGTGGGGTGATTGTTACTCTAGGGAGCGAACGCACTCTCCAGTATAAATGTGGTGAGAATAGGCCCAGCCCCAGCGATTCTGGGCTCAGAGAGGGGCGCACACCCCACTGCAAATCACGAACTCCACGTCCTAAAACCAGATATGCACCCCCGCCCCTCCGCTAGGCTGGCTCTTACTAGACACACAGTGAGGACGTGGGAAGACCCAAGCCCGCCGCCGTTGCCCACCCGGCCAGCGCCCAGCCCGGGAGTCCCACTGCTGGGAACACACCCCAGAACCCGCAAGCGGGGACCCCACAGCATGCTCACAGCTGCTCTGCTCACAGCAGCCGGAAGGGGAGCGGCAACCGGGAGCCTGTGGCCTGAAGACGGGGTAACTGTGATGTCCCCCCCACCCAGGACGATTGGGCCTCGGGGAACTCAGACTCTCTCTGCAAGGCGAGCGGGCCTGGAGGAGTCGGCTAAGGGGAAGATGCCAGAGCACAGAACCGGTCCTCTGTGCGGCTGCCTCCATGGGGCTCCTGGAGACAGAGCAGGGCTGAGGTCGAGGGGGTGCTGGGCAGGCGTGGGGCCTTTGTTGCTCAACAGGGGCAGGGTTTCTGTTTGGGAAGCTGAGAAAGTTCCAGAGAGGGTTGGTGGTGGTGATTGCCCAACAACGTGACTCCTTAAGGCTGCTGAATGGTGCCCTGGAAAAGGGTGAAAACGATCAATTGTATGTTATGTCTGTCTTACCCCACAGCCCCAGCCGCTGCACTGTTAACTCCGCTCTGTCCCTCTCCCTTGACAAATGCACCTTTGTCACAGTCGGAAGGCCAGCTTGGAGTTCTGTGCAGAGACACCGCGGCGCGGGGCATCTGGCCCCTTGGCCTGCGCCCCGCCCTGTTCCCCGCCTGCACTTGGCCCTGTCGCTCACCAGGAGCGGCCTCACTGACACAGGCGTGGGAACCCTGGCGACACGCTGACCGCCCACAGCCTGGTTTGGGGCCCCTCCCGGCAGTACCGTTCCTCTGCGGGCGGGTGGGCCCAGGGGTAAGGTCTCTGCAGGCCCTGGAAGCAGGCCGAGTGCTGCCTGGCTGATGGCACCCGGAGTGTCACCTCCAGGAGGAAGACACAGGGCAGGCACACGGCTTGGTGGCTACGGACTATGGTGAATGGGACGTGATGGAAGTGAGACACAGGGGGCTCAGGGCCAGGGTCCCACTTAGGCCAAAGGCCTTATTGGATGGTTCGGGACACCTGCTACCTGGGCTGAGGCTTCCGTAGACCCGGAGAGGCGACTCAAAGTTGACGTGGAACTTCATCCCTCCTTCTGTGCAGAAGCCGGGCAGCTCCCATGCCGGGAGACAGTCCACCCTGGGAGGTCTCACACTCCTGGCCCACCTCTCTCGAGGCTGTGGGCATCTGTCCTTGGGGCCGCCAGCCAGCCAAGTCTGGTCCTGATTTTGCCTCAGCTGCTGGTGACAAGAGGGAGCGGGGACACCGCAAATACGCTGTCTGAGTGGTGGCCGGGGAGACCCCGACGAGCCCAGGGCAGCAGGACCGCGCCTGGTGCCGGGCGCTTTGCTGGTGAAGGAGACACTGAGTCATCCGAGGCTTGGCGGAGCAGCCGGGCCCGACCGAGCTAAAGCGGCCTCACGATTTTCGCAATCATGCAGTTGTTTTTGGCATCCTCACCGAGCCCAGAGTTTTCTGTCCTGGAGATTCTGTGAGCTAGCTATATCCTTTTAATAAATCCCCTTTCCACTCAGACTAGCTGAAGTCTGTCTCGGGACCATCCAAACAGGTCCCTGGGTGCTCGTGCGGTTTCCGGGCAGCAGGATCTGCCAAGCGCCTTCCGGGTGTCCTGACGGTGGCTTCGGAGAGGGGTCCTAAAAACTAGATGGAAAGAAAGGGGTTTAGGCATGTCCCCCAGTACCACTCTTCAAAAGGACGTCCTTCAACAACCCAAGCTCAGGGACAGAGAAGTGGATCGGGAAAATGTGTTCCGGTCACATTCCGATCTCACAAGAGATCGTGCTCTGTGAAATGAGCCAGTCACAGAGGGACAGATACTGCACGCTCCCGCTTACCGGGGGCACTTCGGGTGGCCGGACTCAGAGACAGAAGACGAGAGCCCAGGGGCGGAGGGGAGAGAGGGACACGGGCTTCCTGTTTCGTGGGGATAGAACTGAAGTTTGGGAAGATGAAAAACATCCTGGAGGTGTGGAGGGTTGTGTGGTTGCACAACGCTATGAATGTACAGAACGCACCGAATCGGGGGCTTAAAACGGTTACCATGCTAAATGTTATGGTAAGTGCATGTTAACATGGAAAAATTACCTGCAGAATAAGAGGTTTTCCAAAGAGCTGGTTTCGGGTCCATCTGTCTGATAATGAGACTTGAACCTGCATCAGATTGCATTTCCTAGTCCTCAGCGGGGCCTTGGCAGGCCGGTCTCGGGAGTCATCTTTGCGGTGAGGGGTAACAGGGGTCTCCTCACGGCACTGCTCACCAGGACTGAAACAGAGGCTGGCGGCTGGGGTGCACGGCCTTCTCTGCCGGTGGTGCCCCACGGGTGGCGTGGACGTTCAATCCTGCAGGGGCCACGTGTCTGGGACCCCAGGGAGAGCTCGAGAAAACTTGAGAGGTGAGCAGGGGTCTGCCATGGGGAGAAGCCTCCCAAAAGGGGCAGCCAGAGTGCTCATGGGAGAGGAGCACAGTCACAAGCCCTTTGCCCCAGGGGTGGACGTGTGTGTGTGTGTGTGTGTGTGTGTGTGTGTGTGTGTGTGATGGCACACACGGGGCCACATCTTGCTGGAGAAACAGACTCAGGACAGAGTCCCAGCTCCTCTCTTGTGGAGGGAAACCAGGCATAGGGCACCAAGAGGCTCTAATATTTCCAATTGTCCCTCTCCTGCCCATGGTACCTTGAAGGCTCTTCCCCAGCCGCCTGCCTGCATTACTCAATCATCGGAGGCAGCGACGGGGGGGGGGGGAAGGAGGCTGTAATTTGCTAAGATGGAAAGAATCAGGCACGTCCTTGCAGAGCAATTTTTCCCCTGACCGTGACTGGGTAAGTGATAAGGGGCTGGTGAGAAGGGGGAGAAGAGCCATGCGGACTGGTGAGGAGCAGGGCAGGGGTGTGTGGGCTGGAGGGTGTGGGGGGCCACCTCTTCCTGCTGTTGACGGCCCCCGAGGTCGGTGTTGTGCACAGTGCAGCTCGGCTCTTGCCCATCTGGGCCGACTCCCCCAGCAATGCCCCCCCCCCCCAAGGAGATGGCCTCTTGCTCCACAGTCCTCCAGAGCAGAGCTGGAGACTTGGTCATCCTCGGACTGATAAAGGGAAAGGCTCGATCCTTGCTGGAGGGAGGACAAAACAGAGCCTAATTGTTCAATTTACACATCAACAGCATAAATGCTACAAAGCCATCCGCCAAAATGCCCAGCGGGTAATAACGTTATGCCTGTGTTTTTTATCCTTTCACTCTTTCTCGTTTCTGGACATTTTGGTTTTGTGTTAGTTTCAAAGAAAAACAATTTTTTTATGGGTATATAATTTGCATACAAAAAAGTAGCACATTTTAAATACACAGCTTGATGACTTAACAAATGCATACACCTGTATAACCACCCCCTATTCAAGACGGAGACATTTTTTCTTTGTTCTCTCTTATGTTTATTTTTTTCTTTTTAGCTCCTTCCTGTGAGTTCCTTGAACACTTGAACACATCTTAGAACTACACATTATTTTATATGTAGTGTTTTGGTGCGGCTGTTTTAGTAGTTGCTTAGATTTACATTACACATATATAAACCCAAGGCTACTCACGTCATCTTTTTTAAAATCCAAGTATAATTCACATGAAGCGTTGTTAGTTTCAGGTGTTCGATATCATGATTCAGCGGTTCCATACATTGCTCAGTGCTCCTCGTGATAAGTGTCCTCTTAATCCCCTCCACCTAGTTCACCCGTCCCAGCCCCTTCCCCACCACCCTGGCAACCACAAGACACTTTTCCATTGGGATGTAATTGACATAGAACACTGCATCAGTGTTTTTTGCTTTTGTTTTTGTTTTTTTAAAGTAGGCTCCACACCCAGCATGGAGTCCAATGTGGGGCTTGAACTCACAACCCTGAGATCAGGACCTGAGCTGTTATCAAGAGTCAAATGCTTAACTGACTGAGCCACCTGGGTGCCCCGTGACATTGCATTAGCTGATTTTAGGTGTGCAATGTAAGATTTTTTTAAAAGATTTTATTTATTTATTTGACACAGAGAGAGAGATCACAAGTAGGCAGAGCAGCAGGCAGAGAGAGGGAGAAGCAGGCTCCCTGCTGAGCAGAGAGCCTGATGTGGGGCTCGATCCCAGGATCCTGAGATCATGACCTGAGCTGAAGGCAGAGGCTTAACCCACTGAGCCACCCAGGTGCCCCCAACATATGATTTGATATATGTGTGTATTGCAAAATGATCACCACCACAAGGCTAGTTAATATCCATACCACACGTAGTTACGTCTTTTCCTGTGGTGAGAACTTTTAAGATCCATTCTCTTAGCAATTTCTTTCTGTACACTACGGTATTGTTAACAATCATCACCTTGCTTGTCTTACATCCCCAGGATTCAACTATCTCAGAACTGGAAGTCTATACCTTTTGACCTCCTTCCCCATTTTGTCCACTGTTCACCCCCAGCCTCTGGTAACCACGAATTCTATGTTTCTGTAAGTTTGGCCTTTTCCCTCACATGTAAGTGAGATCATGTAGTATTTGTTTTCTCTGTCTGACTTACTTCCCTTGGCATAACGTGTTTGCAGATGGCAAGATTTCCTTCCTTTTTATGGATGAATAATATTCCACTGTGTGTGTGTGTGTGTGTGTGTGTGTGTGTATGTGTGTATACAAATAACAATGTGGAATATACGTAAAGGTGCTGTATAATACATTTTCTTTATCCATTCATCCATCGAACATTTCGGTTATTTCCATAGAAATGGCTTAAAACAATAGCACCAAAGGAGGACAACTTTCTTTCTTCACAAATTCCTTTTCTCCCTAGTCACCAGCCTCAACACGCAAGTGAGATTTTTCAATAATATTAAAATGCTTTTGTGTTCCATGAGAATGCACCAGTGGAGGGTGGGGTTGGGGTCCAGAGCATCCCGGTGTCAAGGACAGCTTCTCACGGCACACAGGACACCTGTATCCCTGAACAGAGGTGTCGGTGTCCCAGAGCTCCCCATGCACTGGCTGAAGGACAAGTTCCAATATCGTCCTGGGATGTAGGAGGGCAGTAAAATTCAACTCTGTAGAGCTCTTGTTTCGAGCTGAGTCATGTGCCCCCAAATACCGGTTGATGTGCTAATTCCCCAGTACTCCAGAACGTGACCTGATTTAGAAATAGGGTCAGTGGAGGCATAGTTAGTTCAGATGATGGAATCCAATATGATTGGTGTCTTCCTACGAAGACAGCCACGTGAGGACATGTGATAATGGAGACAGAGATTGGAGTGATGTAGCTGTAAGCCACGGGCAGTCACAGATTGCCATGGGGCACCAGGGATCACCAGAGGGCTGGAGGAGTTTGGGAAGGATTCTATCTCCAGAGATTCCACACAGGGTCCTAGAAACACCTTAACCTTGACTCTCAGGTCCAGAACTGTGGGTGAATCCATTTCTGTGGTTTGAAGCCCCTGAGTTTGTGGTACTTTGTTATCGTGGCCCCAAAACCAGGCCACCTACCACGCCTTCCCATTCTGTTTTCGCTGCATCCCATCGGTTAAAAAGACTCTGCTAAGCCCTAGTTTTTATAGTTTGTTTTCTAAAAACAACTCACTGACTTCTTGAAAATTTAGGTTGAATTTTAAAGGACACATTCTCTGAGCCACACTGACCACCCCCACTACAGCCACAGAAGCAACAAGGACCAAACAGCTAAGACTTACCTGGATGGTGTGAACACGAGGCCTGTGGTATGACAGGGCCTGCTTGTCCCCACTGCTCCTTCCCTTTCTCCTGTTCTGTGCAAATGTTTGCCCAGCCCCTACCTTACCAGCAGGAACTCACCGTGTTGAGGTCTGGTTGGAGGCTGATACGAGGAACAAGACTTTACAGTATGTGTAACCAGATTGTTTCTTTTTTAAAAATTTTTATTTATTTATTTTTAAAAATTCTTTACAGTGTTCCAGAATTCACTGTTTATGCACCACACCCAGTGCTCCATGCAATACGTGCCCTCCTTAATACCCACCACCAGGCTCACCCAACCCCCCCACCCCCCCCCTCCAAAATCTGCAGCTTGTTTCAGAGTCCACAGTCTCTCATGGTTTGTCTCCCCCTCCAATTTCCCCAAACTCCCTTCTCCTCTCCATCTCCCCATGTGTCTGTGTTATTCCTCATGCTCCACAAATAAGTGAAACCGTATGATAATTGACTCTCTCTGCTTAACTTATTTCACTCAGCATAATCTCTTCCAATACCGTCCATGTTGATACAAAAGTTGAGTATTCGTCTTTTCTGATGGAGGCATCATACTCCATAGTGTATATGGACCACATCTTCTTTATCCATTCGTCCGTTGACGGACATCTTGGTTCTTTCCACAGTTTGGTGACTGTGGCCATTGCTGCTATGGACACTGGGGTACACATGGCCCTTCTTTTCACCATATCTGTATCTTTGGGGTAAATACCCAACAGTGCAATTGCAGGGTCATAGGGTAGTTCTATACTTAATTTCTTTTTTAAAAAATATTTTATTTATTTATTCGACAGAGATCACAAGTAGGCAGAGAGGCAGGCAGAGAGAGAGAGAGGGGGAAACAGGCTCCCCACTCAGCAGAGAGCCCGATGTGGGGCTCGATCCCAGGACCCCAGGATCATGACCTGAGCTGAAGGCAGAGGCTTAACCCACTGAGCCACCCAGGTGCCCCTATATTTAATTTCTTAAGGAATCTCCACACTGTTTTCCAAAGTGGCTGCACCAACTTGCATTCCCACCGTAAGAGGGTTCCCCTTTCTCCACATCCTCTCCAACATACATTGTTTCCTGTCTTGTTAATTTTGGCCATTCTAACTGGTGTAAGGTGGTATCTCAGTGTGGTTTTGATTTGAATCTCCCTGATGGTTACTGATGATGAACATTTTTTCATGTGTCTGTTAGCCATTTGTATGTCTTCTTTGGAGAAGTGTCTGTTCATGTCTTCTGCCCATTTTTTGGCGTGATTACCTGTTTTGTGTGTGTTGAGTTTGAGGAGTCCCTTTTTTTTTTTTTAATTTATTTGACAGACGGAGATCACAAGTAGGCAGAGAGAGAGGTGGAAGCAGGCTCCCTGCTGAGCAGAGAGCCCGATGAGGGGCTCAATCCCAGGACCCTGGGATCATGACCCAAGCCAAAGACAGAGGCCTCAATCCACCGAGCCACCCAGGCACCCCGAGTTTGAGGAGTTCTTTATAGATCTTGGATATAAGCCCTTTGTCTGTACTGTCATTTGAGAATATCTTCTCCCATTCCGTGGGTTGCCTCTTTGTTTTGTTGACTGTTTCCTTTGCTGTGCAGAAGCTTTTGATCTTGATGAAGTCCTCAAAGTTCATTATCGCTTTTGTTTCCTTTGCCTTTGGAGACATATCTTGAAAGGAGTTGCTGTGGCTGATGTCAAAGAGGTTACTGCCTATATTCTCCTCTAGGATTCTGATGGATTCCTGCCTCACATTGAGGTCATTTATCCATTTTGAGTTTATCTTTGTGTATGGTGAGAGAGAATGGTTGAGTTTCATTCTTATACACATAGCTGTCCAATTTTCCTAGCACCATTTATTGAGGAGACTGTCTTTTTTCCATTGTATATTTTTTCCCACTTTGCTGAAGATTATTTGGCCATAAAGTTGAGGGTCCATATCTGGGCTGTCTCCTCTGTTCCACTGGTCTATGTGT
>RCUC01163361.1:0-58881 GCA_003697995.1 Taxidea taxus jeffersonii | reverse complement strand
GCAAAGAAAGCAAGTACCAGGAGTCCCTACTGTACCAGGCGAAATGACAGCTTCCCAAGGATGAAGCCTCAGCCTTGTGTGAGGAAAAGGGTGGAGAACAGGAAGAAAAGGGGGAAGGCCTGAAGGGAAGGCTAAGGACCCTTATTTACTGAGATCTATGCTGGGAAACGCTTTCTTGTGCCAGAGGGAGGATCTGTCTTCTTAACTGCTCAGTACATGTGGCCTGAGCCTGTCTTAGGTCAGTTAAACTGTTCCCTGTGCATTGGGCCAACCTCCATCCCACAGAGGCACAAGTGTAGCCTCAAGGAGGAAGGAAAGGCATCCACCAGTGTGGCCAGAATTGGTCACCTTTGGCTCTGGGGAACTTGTGCAGGCATAAAGAGGCCTGGAAGAAGCTAGGACCCCCCCAGTCTCACAGCTGTTCGTTTGCAGGAGTAATAGCATAACACTGTCCTGCTGATCTCCAGAACACAGTGTGAGGTCCCTCTCTCCTGACAAAGCAGTCAGGAGTTTTTCCAGCATCAGGTCATGGCCCGGGCATGAAGGAAGATGCTGGGGGTGAAGAACACAGCTGTGAGGAGGGTGGTCCCTTTGAACTTCTGGAATACAGGGTTGCCCAGGCCAGCCTGGAAGAGGAAGGTGCTGGAGAACAGGAGGAAAATAGTGCTGATGTTGAAGAGAATCACGGTATCCTGGATAACGAGGACCACCAGGATGAAAGGAGCCATTCAGAGTAGCTCTGAGAAGGCACTAAGAGATCCTAAGACAGCACAAGAACTGCAGGGAGCTCACCAGGCTCTAGTCACTGGTCTGGAGCATCTTCCTTTTGCTTGATTTGGCCCCCAGGGGCACATTCCACAGTTTCCCAGAAAACAGCACCTAGATTTCTCCCCAGCAGTGAGGGAGAAGCACTAGTTCATCAGAACCAGAGCTGTTTCCCTAGCTCTAAGACAGGGGATTCAAAGACCCTGTCCAGTGGCTGTCCCGGGGATGCCATCCTGGCTCTGCGAACTGGTTGGAAATACGGGAAGTAGATGGCAGTTGCAAGCTCCGCCCACGCTGTGCTGGCCAGGGGCCCCAGCTCTGCTGCAGTGCTCTGTGGTCAGCTGGGCCACCTTGTTTGGACCCCTGCTCCTCTGGGCCCACTCCCCTCCTTTCTTTACAGCGTTGCTGCTCCAGGCTCGGCCCCAGGCCTCCTGCCCACACCACAGGGCCTTGCTAAAGGCTGGCCTGGGGGAGACACTGCCTTTGCTACAATCCTTCTGTGTGCATAGGATGGGCTGGGCGGGAGAGGGCTAGGTGGAGCTGAGGCCTCCTTATGGGAGAAATGCCTGTAGAGGACTTGGAGCTGGGAGTCAGCACCTCTGTGTGCTGGGAGCGACTGCTCCAAAACCCTGCGCTTAATTTCCCAGGCCCAGCAACTATTGGTTAGTTTCCTGTTGGCTACATTGCTAACCTATTCCAGTTTTCTTCATTGAGCGTGTGTGTGTGTGTGTGTGTGTGTGTGTGAGAGAGAGAGAGAGAGAGATTGTTTAAGCACGTGCACATTTATATATGCATGTGTGGTAACTTACTGCTTTTCTCCCACCACTCCTAAAATGCAAGCTCCGCATCTTCGGAAATTTCTCCATTTATTTAATTTGCTGTGTCCGCAGACCCTAAAAACATGCCTGGTATATACGAAGCACCTAGAAAACATGTTGAACAAATGAAAACTGAACCCAAATGACTTACCTATATTAGCAATCAATATCTCAAACGTATCCTGACCGACTTTTGAGATATAAAAAGTATGACTGACATAGAATTAAACATGTGTCTAATCCAAAGACCTATATTGAAAGGAAAGCCAGTATAATATTTGTATATTATACTGGGGAAGGTTAAAATTTCACTAAATATTAAAAGGTGCATATTTTGTATCAATCTAAAATGCTAGCTGTTAAGGGGCGCCTGGGTGGCTCAGTGGGTTAGAGCCACTGCCTTCAGCTCAGGTCATGATCCCCAGCATCCTGGGATCCAGCCCTGCATCGGGCTCTCTGCTCAGTGAGGAGCCTGCTTCCTCCTCTCCCTCTGCCTCTCTGCCTACTTGTGATCTCTGTCCGTCAAATAAATAAATAAAATCTTTTAAAAAATGCTAGCTGTTAAGAAAAATTACTAAAATTATAAAGGTCTTATTAATATCAGAATAGTTACATTATTTAATATGTATTGAGATTTTATAAAGACAAATATACCCAACTAGGTAATCCAGTCATTCTGGATTATAATAAAGTTCTTATTATAAATAAATAAAATCAGGCTCGCAACTTTAGCTTAACACTTTGAAGCAAGGATCTTTTATCATTTAGAGTGTACAGAAACTTTTTGTAGAAGGCACTGGGAAATAGTTAACTTGCAAAATCCATATTCAAAAAAAAAAGATCCTTTGGACAGATGGATAAAGATGTGAAAGCAGTTTAAGGCCTATGTAAGGTTTTTAAAGTTTGTCCATTACCACTGATGATAAAGTTGTAGGAAATTTCAATCTTTTGCCAAAAGCCTAAAGTCAGCATCTCATTGAAGTATCTTTTTAAGAAGTAAATTAGGTAGAATTCTCTAATCCTTATTCCCATATTCAAGGATCCTATGAAAGGGTGCTGATAAAGAAGAAACCTTGAACCACAATTCTGACTAAACAGAATCACTAAGCTCTATATTGGTCTCAAGAGAAAAATAATCCGGGACGCCTGGGTGGCTCAGTTGGTTAAGCGGCTGCCTTCGGCTCAGGTCATGATCCCAGCGTCCTGGGATCGAGTCCCACATGGGGCTCCTTGCTCAGCAGGGAGCCTGCTTCTCCCTCTGCCTCTGCCTGCCACTTTGTCTGCCTGTGCTCGCTCCTGCTCTCTCTCTGACAAATAAATAAAAATTCTTTGAAAAAAAAAAAAAAAGAGAAAAATAATCCAATGAAGTAACAGAGTGTTGCTGACTCATGAAATCCTTGACTTTCACAGCTGTCTCCAATTTCCTAAATAAGATTTTAAGTTTATGGTTGGCTAACATTATTAACAGTCGAATTCTAGGTTATATGTAGTATATTATATAATTATATATATATATATATATGGATATAGTATATTCGAAGTACATGAGAAAGGTTTATAAAATTCTTCCATAAAATTGTGGTATCACATTCAGATGTTACACTTTTTTTTCTATGTTACTTTTTTTTACTATGTTACTGTTACTTTTTTACTATGTAATAGAAGGCATTCATCACCATCCAGACAGCTATAACTAACTCTTTGCAAGATGGTAGACATGATTGAACATAGCTCCCCTTTTCTCCCAAGTTTAAACTCTACACAGCAAAAATTAAAAATGAGTACATTTTCGAGCAATGACCCATGCTAGGGTCAAACTTATCCCATTTATCTCCTTAGGGCTATTTTCTACCGAACTGTTGAGTCATGCTAATACACATCGTATAAAGTTTGAAAAGAGGAGAAAAACTAAGTTATTGAATGTATGCTCTGCAGTGTATTTATAAATGTAACATTTATAAAGTCTTGTCCAGCTCTCTACTCATACTTAATGTGCCTAATCGATACATGTAAAATTTGAAGATCAAAAAGGTTAAGCTATCATTTGAAAGCTGCACAACTAGTAAAGGCCAAAACCAAAATTCAGATCTAGGTTGTTCCAGTCTCCCATTGTTAACCAAATGGTTACTTGGACAGTTCTGTCTTGATGGTTTAAAATTGTTTCTTTTCAGCAGAATGTATAAGGTAGTGGCCTTAAAAGGAAGAGAGTGTTTTCCTTTTATTGATAGTTATATAAATTGCAAGTATAATTACACATGGAATATTTAAGGAGACTTTCACAATCAATAGGTGGTTTATATCAATAAAAATGTCACTGGCTCCAAACAAAAAGTAAAAACTTATAAAATCAAAGAAAATGGGGAAGATGATGACCATGCAGTTTAAGAAGATGGAAAGCATGTCACTAATGGACAAGTAAACTGAATCCAGGGTCACAAATAAAAAAGTCCAAAACAAATGAATAATTTGGAGTATACATAAGAACCTTAGAAATTCATGACATCCATCACCTATATAAATGAGGTTTAAAACAGCTGACACAGGATTTTTTTTGAAATTCTATTTAAGATTTCAATTGTATGTAAGGGGGAGTGAAATGCAACAAAATACAATCTATTGATGAAATCCAAGGAAGTTCATATGTGATTATAAGTAGAGGAATGAGTATCCATTTCAGATGGAGTATGTGTTGATATAAGAATCTTCTCAGCACGTTAATATTTTGTGCTAACAAATTCCAGCAGTTGAATACAACAAAATGTGTCCCCTGAAAGCAACAGGTTGCCACACATGCATGACACAAATCTGCTCCACATTCTTTTTGAAACAGGCTTTGACTTACAAGTGCTAGTGGGTAGTGTTCTCTCTCTGCCCATAGTTCAGTATCTTCAGCTTCTCCTTGCATCCCCTCTGTTGAGCTGGCTTCACCATTTTTTAAGTAAGATCATGTATTTATTACAGTGCTCCACTATTAAATAATCTCCCATGCTTACCTACATTAGTATTTTTCCTTAGGAATTGATGTTGGTGTCCCAGCTGTCAATTCCACTGATACTGAGGACACTGTGCCTAATTCTGTTTTTTTCTCCCAACTGTTCCATTTAGCACCATGTAAAAAATTTTAGCAACATATACATTATATCTGATAAATAGGTCTAAACTGCGATGGAAAGATTTTCAAGATCCACGTAGATTTTTTAAGGAGAATGCATCACAGTATGCAGAGGGTGATTGCATTTTGTTATGAAGGAGGAAAAAATGAAATTATACCTAGCTTTGCTCTTGTATCATAGAATATATTTAAAGGTTTCCAGGTGGATAACACAATGGTAGCTGCCTAGGTCTGCATCTTCCAATATTTTCTCTTAAAAAAGAAAAAGAAAAAGAAAAGCAAATGTGCTAAAATCATGCCTTCAGCTTTCACAAGTTGAAAACAGAGAATGCCCAAACTGTAAAATCAAAATTAGGGAAAATATAGAAGTCACTAGATTCTATATTTATATTAATCCTGCCCTGCTGTAAGGCTTTGTGTTGAACAGTGCAGAGAGGGGGAGAGAGGAGGAGGAAACTGAAGGAGGAGAAGCAGGAAGGGGTGGAGGAGGACTTGCCATGAAGAGGAACGGAGGAGCTTGTGATGGATCTAAAGTTAGTCTAAAACAACTGCCAGTAAAAGTACGGCAAGTATCACGGTGAAAATACTCTTTAAAATAAAGCTTTCAGAATGATCACAGCATGATTGTTACAGAAGGAACTTAGGTTCTTAGAATATGAAGTGGCTGTCTTTGAGACGCAGAGCATCTGAGAGATATAAAGGAAAAAGTTTCCTCTTGGGGAGGAAATATAACTAAGATTAGTTATGGAATATAAGATTTTAAACTAAAATATCAAGTATCTTTCTGAAAGTAAATGAAGACTTGAGTCTACAAATTAGAGGGCAAACAGAAAATTATCACAGAATGATTAGGTCTTAGAAGTATCCTAGTAAAGCTATTAAACTTTGAAGAGAGAGATGAAAAAAAAAATAATTGAGTTCTTTAGCAAAATGATCAAATAACTTACAGGGCTAAAAGGAATTAGACTGACATTCAATTTTTGAAAAGCAACATTCAGAACAAGACCATAATGGAGTAGGATCCACAAAACATCATTGAAAGAAAGTTATAACTAAGGATGTATATCTAGTTAAACATTCCCTAAATAAAAAGGTAATAGAAAACGTTTTAAACATAGTTGAATTTAGGGAATTCTTTACTAATGAGACCTTCCTGGGGAAATTAAAGTGAGCTCCATTACAGCAAGAGATGCCTGGGGAAATTCAACAAATGGACAGGTACTGAACATTTTAATGTATGAAATTTAAACTTGATGCTGAGAAATAGAGAAGAGGAAAGACTACTAATATACAGAATCCATAGATGGTTACATAGTACAACTATTTTTAATGGGAGGAAAAGGAGATAGAAGGAATTTGGATGAGCTCAGTGATTCTTTTTAAATTGACGTATAATATTATATTAGTCCTTGACACATGTATAGGCCAAAGATAGGAAATAAGGATTCCAATAAAAACTGACCAACCAGGTATTAAAAGTTTGAGTATGGAAACTGGGAACTAAGGGCATTCATGAGTTAGAAGTACAAAGGTAGTTATTGGAATAAAAATACAAACCTTCCAAAATACAATTTTTAGTTAAAATGAGATTGTAGCATATAAAGAAGCATGAAATTAAAACATAAAACCTCTAATTGTGAAATATTGTTACAGAAATAAAGCCAAAAATATTTGGCAGAAAAACAAATGGGAACAAATGTAGTTTCCCTCTTAAAAAAAGAGTGAATTTCCTCACAAAATAAGATGTGATTATGTTATTTTCAAAAGGCAGATGAAGATAAACTGATTTACAGAGACAATTTTTTTTGAAAGACACTTTTTTTAAAGGAATGTCTAAAGTTAGGCAAGTAGAAACCATAAGAAAGTGAGATGGCAATGCTATTATCAGACCAAGGATAATTTAAGTCCACAAGCTAAAACCTCATGTGACAGAGATGTTGATTAATCACAGTCATTGGGAAAGATTAAAGAAAAAAAAACCTACACAGTTATTGTAATCTACATCTTTTTCACAGCATTATAGTGAAAGAATATTCTCCAAGAATATGCAGACTCATGAGCATGCCCTTCTGGCTTACACACCGGGTGTAACACAACTAATTGTTGGTGTTAGCAAAATGGATTTCACTGAGCCACTCAAGAGCCACAAGAGGTATGATAGAATCATTAAGGATGTCAGCACCTACATTAAGAAAATTGACTATATCCTTGACACAGTAGCATTTGTGCCAGTTTCTGGTTGGCATGGTGATGACATGCTGGAGCCTGGTGCTAACGTGCCTTGGTTCAGAGGATGGAGTCACCCGGAAGGATGGCAATGCCAGGGGAACCATACTGTCAGAATCTCTGGATTTTACTTTACTACCAACTTGTCCAGCTGACAAGCACTTGCATCTAGTCCTTTAGGATGTCTCCACAATTGGTGGTATTAGTACTGGCCCTGTGGGGTGAGGGGAGACTGGTGTTCTTAAACCTGGTCACCTTTGCTCCAGTCAGTGTTACAACTGCAGTAAAGTCTGTTGAAATGCACCATGAAGCTTTGAGTGAGGTTCTTCTTGGGGGCAGTGTGGGCTTCAATGGCAAGAACAGACCTGTCCAAGGGGTTCCTTGTGGTGATGTGGCTGGAGACAGCAAAAATGACCCACTGATGGAAGCAGTGGGATTCATGGCTCATTGGATTATCCTGAACTCTCCTGGCCAAATCAGTGCCAGATAAGCACCTGTGCTGGATTATCACATGGCTCACGTTGCTGGCAAGTTCGCTGAGCTGAAGGAGAAGATTGTTCATTGTTCTAGGAAAAAAAAAAAACAAAAAACAAAGACGGCCCCATGTTCTTGAGATCTGGTGATGCTGCCATCATTGACAGAATTCCTGGCAAGGCTATGTGTGTTGAGAGTTCCTCTATCCTCCTCTGGGCCATTTTGTTGGTGGTGATGTGAGACAGGTGGTTGTGGGTGTCATCAGAGCAGTGGACAAGAAGGCAGCTGGTGCTGTCAAGGTCACCAGGTCTGTCCAGAAGTTGAGAAACTAGATGGATATTATCCCCAATAACTGATACCCTAGTTTTAATCAGCAGTGGGAGAACAGTCTTAGAACTGCTTGCGTCAATCGACCATTTAATAGTAAAAGACTGGTTAGTGATAACAGTACATCATAAAACCTTTGAAAAGAGAGGACGTTTTGTGGATCATTTGTTGTGTGTGTGAGTGTGTGTGTAGCAGTTTTAAGTTACTAGTTTTTAAAATCAGTACTTTTAAATTGAAACAACCTGATGAAAAATCTGTGACCGATTTTTGAGACCCATTAGAACAAAAGTGTAATGGGGGGAGTGGGAGAAAAATTAATAAATTAAAATAACACAGAGGGCGCCTGGGTGGCTCAGTGGATTAAAGCCTCTGCCTTCACCTCAGGTCATGATCTCAGGGACCTGGAATCGAACCCCGCATTGGGCTCTCTGCTCAGCCGAGAGCCTGCTTCCTCCTCTCTGCTGCCTCTCTGCCTACTTGTGATCTCTGTCTAATAAATAAATAAAATCTTTAAAATAAAATAAAATAACATAAATTTATATTGAAAGTACATTTTGAAGCTTATGGTTACTTGTTTGAAGGAAATTGGTGTTATTTTCTCCACTACTTTAATTATTTCTTTCGTTTGGGTTTCAGTGTTTTAATGGCATATGCCTGCCTGTGCTCTGTCTCTATACTACTGTGCACTCATAGTCATTTTTGAATTTGTAGATGGATAATTTTCATACATTTTGAAACATTTTCAGCTTGCATTTCTTTTTTTTCATATTTTTTTATTTATTCATTTGACAGGGAGAGAGATCATCACAAGTAGGCAGAGAGGCAGGCAGAGACAGAGAGAGGGGGAAGCAGGCCCCCCGCCGAGCAGAGAGCCCAATGTGGGGCTCGATCCCAGGACCTTGGGATCATGACCCGAGCCGAAGGCAGAGGCCTTAAACCACTGAGCCACCCAGGTGCCCCTCAGCTTGCATTTCTTAAGACATGCATTCTCTCATCTTCTCTATTCTGGAACTGTAGTTACACACTTTTTGAATCTTTCTCCCATGTCCATGTTTCTTTCAGACTTCACTGTAATTTTCATCTCTGTTTTCTTTATAATTCTACCTGGCTGTCTTCTGGTTTTCAGTCTTTGAATTCCCTAATCCTCTCTTCCATTATATCTTCAACATGTATTTGTAGGTACTATATTTTTAATGTTTAGGAGTATTTGCTTTTTTTAAGCAAATAAATGCTAATTCCTTGGTGAAATTATCCATCTTTTTTATCTATTTTAATAAAAATCATAGTTGAAGTATATTTTTCAAAATTCCATGTTTGGACCACTTGTGGATTTCCTGGTTTATCTCTATTCATCTTGATTTTTGTCACTTGGTCTTATTTCTTTATAGGACTGTTTTTATTGAATGCAGCACACATGAACAATAGCAAAGGCTTGAGATGTTCAGTTTATCCACACTACATTTAATTTTCTTCCCATAGGCAAATGTGGTACAGTCAGATCATCTCACTCCAGCTTAAGTTTGTCTGCCTGTTATTTTCCTTCTAGTGTTCACCTCTTTCAAGATCTCACATGAAAGCCTGAATTTTAAACTTAATCCCTCATTCTTGTCAGCTGTGAAACCAATTTTTGTCTTCACTGTGTATATTCTCTTTTTTAAGGTTTTATTTATTTATTTGAGAGAGATCACAAGTAGGCAGAGAGGCAGGCAGAGAGAGAGGGGAGGAAGCAGGCTCCCTGCTGAGCAGAGAGCCTGATGCTGGGCTTAATCCCAGGACCCTGAGATCATGACCTGAGCCTAAGGCAGAGGCTTAACCCACTGAACCGCCCAGGCGCCCCTTCTCTCTGTATATTCTGGAAACCCTGATTAGTGTTATAGCCTCTTTGGTGTCGGCTTTAACATTCTCAGGATCTCTTCCAATGCAATAGTATTTATTTCAAGATGAGATTATGTAAGGACTTTGTCGCTCATTTAATTTTATTTCCATGATCGTGACACTCCTTAAATCTCAGCTGCCTTTTTTTTTCTTGATAGATTTAAACATCTTAAAAAAATGATTAGGCTATCTATCATTCTACCTAAATGTGGAGCTTTCTCCACATATATCCCAAAATATATTTCTCCAATAGAAATATATTTGGGATTAAAATTGGTAACTATTTCACATGAGAGCCAGTTGTGTTGACTGAGATTTCAGAAAAGAAAAAAAAAATCCTTCTCTCATTTTTAGACCAATACATGTTAAATTCTAATACCTTTCTTTCAAGCCTGGCTTTCAATTTTAGTATCAGAGAATGTGTTGATAACTTTGAATTGTCATGAAAATTTCCTGTTGTACCATGGTGGTCAGTGGAAATCTATCTATATCTACAAACGGAGAGAGAGAGAGTTGGGAGAAATCTTTTTTATTGTGAATGTCACTGAATCTTCCTAATAACAAAACAATAACAAATAATAATCTCCATATTAAGCAAAAAGAGAAGTAAGCAAGACTGGATACATAATTTGTCAGTCATAATCTGACAGAATGTAACATGAAAATGCAGGGCCCTTATTTCAAAATGAACTTCCAGACACCTAAAGCAGAACATTAAGTAGATTTTAGAATAAGAACTGTTCTTTATTTCTAAAGTCTAGGCTAGGGTAGAAGCAATCCTAAAAATCCCCCTCATTGTAATGTTCCAAGTATTTCTGTAATGATGAGTTGTTCAGGGCCCAATATGATATGTACATAGTAATATGAAACCTACTAGGGAAAAAATTCTGTGTAATAAGAATGTATTAAGGAGTATTTTTTTAAAGGATATAGGTGAGCTATGTACAAAAATAACTTAGTCCTCTTTGGTCATAGTTAGAAAAAAGACAAAAACATACATTATATATATATTAACTATAATGTCTATTTTCTTCTTGAGAGCTCCTCTGAGTGCTGCCTCTTTTATACTTAGAGCCATTGCTTGCATTCTGCTATGTTACACAGAGCCCAAATGTCCACAAATGGTACAACTTCTTTTTCATGTCCTGATACTTTTTCTTGGTAAATATGAACTTACATTTAGAATTGGACCCCATATTCTTATAACCCTTCTAATTAGAAACATTTGACAGAAGTGACTTTGAACCATTGCTTGATAAAAAAATAAACACTGACTTAAATTTTTCCACATACTTCATGTTTCTCATGCTTTTGAAATTTCATTTTCTGTTCCTCTGCCCTAAAATGCTTTTATCATCCTGATTTCACTGGCAACCCCTTGATTTAATTTTAGAATTCGGTTCAGACAAAGTCTTGGAGCTTGCTGGCTGAGTTCTGACTGACTCTGTGCTCCCGTAGCATCTTTTTTTTTTTTTAATTAACATGTACTGTGTTTGCTTTTCATAGCATCTTATACAGACATAGAGCCCAATGGGCCATTAGGTGCAGAGTAGCATAGACTCTCAATGTGTCTGCTTCTCATGGAGGTGTCCTGCTTTATTAATCTTTGTTATCTCAACCTTTCTCAGGTGTTCAACAAACAACTGTTGGACTAAACTCTAGTGAACGAGAACAATTGTGTTCCTAACTTCACTCACCAAACATTTCTTGGGTGCCTAGTTATTTTTTGAGCTCATCAAGACAGATTTGCCACTGACCTTAGAGAACTTAAAATACTAGCAATAAAAATTAGAAACAAAAAAGAAATACTGTGATCATGGCTATAAGGAGAGTAAAGAGTGCACAGGGCATGTAAATGGATCTTAGGACCCCCAAAGTACTCCGCTTAATTTTGTTGCTCAAAGTGATGTATTTAGTATTAACATTGCAAGTAATCTGCAAGATTGTGCAGACAACTAACCTTGTTCAGTCTATTTTCTCTTTGTTACTAGATAATGATATCCCCCACTTCCTAATTTCAGACTTTCTGGCTCCCTATGTATTCATATGAACCCTGAGGAAAGGAGATAAGGGAATGGTATTATAAAAGCATTATTTTGATTACTGAGGTTTTGCATTTTCTAAATTCCAACCACATTCCCTTATTGACACTCCCTGGCCTCCTAGTGGGGAGCCCCACCCACCCCTCCCATTGACTGGCACCAAGTGGACATAGGATTAATACCACCTGCCTCCAACTGAAGGAATAAAGAATATAGATTTCTACAAATATCATAAGTGTCATTTTCAGAAATCTATGATAGTCCTTAACTTTATGTCTTTCTATTATAAATATTTACTGTATATTTTTCTTTGATAATATTAAATATTTAGTAATACACAGATATAAAAATATGAAATCATATGTCACATAAATGGGCAACATACTACTTTAGTGTTAATTGTCTTGTTTGAAGATGTAGGTAAAACAATAACATCAAAAATTTTGTCACTTAAAAGCTTTGTTATGGAATGTGATTATTCAAATGTGATGTCAAGTAGTAACATATCGAGTATAAAAGGAACAGACTGCCAGATGACCTAGTCGGTCTGATGACCTTCATTTATGCTTCATCTAGAGATTATTCATACATAAGTTGAATTATTTGCCCTTCAGATCTGGCTTTCCTAATACACAGATGGTAACTTGTTTTATATCACCAGCACATAATTTATATGAAAATAGCATTTACTTTATTATTATCTTTATTTGTAAAAGGAACAGTCTCAGCTTTGACTGAAAACTGTGTATGACTTAAAGAGTGAATAGGGCAGGGGCGCCTGGATGGCTCAGTGGGTTAAAGCCTCTGCCTTCTCTTCAGGTCATGATCCCAGGGTCCTGGGATCGAGCCCCACATCGGGCTCTCTGCTCGGCAAGGAGCCTGCTTCTCCCTCTCTCTCTGCCTGCTTCTCTGCCTACTTGTGATCTCTGTCTGTCAAATAAATAAATAAAATCTTTAAAAAAAAAAAAAGAGTGAATAGGGCCTTGGCAGACCTGCTAAATGAGAAACTCTTTTGGTCTCCTACACCTACTATTCCTTATGTTTCTCAAGCAAATGTCTCTTATCATAAATGATTTTAGTAGTTTAATCTCTGTTGTGTTAGGGAAACTGCTGCTGTGGTAACTTTAGGGGACAGATTTACTATATTCAGGTAGAATATCTTGAGAAATACCCTGTGCATTTTTAAACTTTAAGTACAAATCTACTAAGTAGATATACATGATAGAGAAGCAAAGTTTTTTTCAAAAACAAGGTAAAAATTCTTTTTTTAAAAATTTTATTTTATTTTTTCAGCCTTCCAAGATTCACTGTTTATGCATCACACTCAGTGCTCCATGCAATACTTACCCTCCTTAATACCCACCACCAGGCTCACCCAACCTCCCATCCCCCTCCTCTCCAAAACCCTCAGTTTGTTTCTCAGAGTCCACAGTCTCTCCTGCTTTGTCTCCCCCTCCAATTTCCCCAAATTCACTTTTCCTTTCCTTCTCCTAATGTCCTCCATGTTATTCCTTATGCTCCACAAGTAAGTGAAACCATATGATAATTGACTCTCTCTGCTTGACTTATTTCACTCAGCATAATCTCCTCCAGTCCTGTCCATGTTGATACAAAAGTTGGGTATTCATCCTTTCTGATGGAGGCATAATATTCCATTGTATATATGGACCATATATTCTTTATCCATTCATCTCTTAAAGGGCATCTTGGTTCTTTCTGCAGTTTGGGGATGGTGGCCATTGCTGCTATGAACATTAGGCTACAGATGGCCCTTCTTTTCATGACATCTGTATCTTTGGGGTAAGTGTTCCAAGTGTATCTTTTGGGGTAAGTGTTCCAAGATTCATTGTTTATGCACCACTTATTTCTTAAAGTTTTTATTTAATTGCAGCATAGTTACCACAGAGTGCTAAATTAGTTTCAGGTGTACAATAGAGTGAGCAGTTCAACAATTCTGTACATTACTCAGTGCTCATAGTGGTAAGGGTGGTCTTTAATCCTGTCACCTATTTTCCCCCTTCTCCTCCACCCAGCTCCACTCTGGTGACCATCAGTTGGATCTGTATAGTTAAGAGTTTGTTTCTTGGTTTGTCTCTCTCTTTTTCTCGTCATCTTCTTGTCGTTCATTTTTGTTTTTTAATTCTGCCTGTGGGACATCTGGGTGGCTCAGTCAGTTAACCATCTGCCTTCAGCTCAGATCCTGTTGCCTGGGTCCTGGGATTGAGTCCAGCATCAGGCTCCTTGCTCAGCAGGGAGCCTGTTTCTCCCTCTGCCCACTGCCCCCCTGCATGTGCATGTATCCTCTCTCCCTCTCTCTGACAAATAAATAAATAAATAAAATCTTTTAAAAAAGATTTTATTTATTTATTTGACAGAGATCACAAGTTGGCAGAGAGGCAAGCAGAGAGAGAGCAAGGGAATCAGGCTCAATGCTGAGCAGAGAGCCTGATATAGGGCTCGATCCCAGGACCCTGGGATCATGACCTGAGCCGAAGGCAGAGGATTTAACCCACTGAGCCACCCAAGCACCCCTAAATGAATTCTTTTAAAAATAATAAAAATAACAAATTCTACCCATTGGTAGTTATATGGTATTTATCTTTCTCCAGCTTCTTTCACTTAGCGTTATATTCTCTAGCTCCATCCATGTTGTGCACATGGCAAGATTGCATTCTTTTTATGGCTGAATCATAACACACTGTGTGTAATATGCACACACACACACACACACACACGAACATACACACATGCACACCTTCTTTATCCATTCACCTATCTATGGACAATGGCTGCTTCCATAACTTGGCTATTGTAAATAATGCTACAATAAACATAGGAGTGAATGTATCCCTTTAAATTAGTGTTTTTGTATTTGGGGGGCAAATACTCAATAGTGTGTTTACTGGATCATAAAGTAGTTCTGCCTTTAACTTTGTAAGGAAATTTCATACTGTTTTCCACAGTGGCTGCACCACTTCACATTCCTACCAACAGGGCATCAAGTACCCTTTTCCTCCATATTGCCAGCAACACATGTTGTTCCTTGATTTTTGTGTTTAGTCCTCCTAACAGAGGTGAGGTGGTATCTCATTGTGGTTTTGATATGTATTTTTCCTGATTATGAGTGAGGTGAGCATATTTTCATGTGTCTCTTGGCCATCTAGATGTCTTTTTTTGAAAAATGTTAATGTCTTCTGCTTATTTTTTAACTGGATTATTTGGTTTTGGGTCTTGATTTGTTTAAGTTTTCTTTAAATATATCTATGTTGCGTACTAACCCTTTATCAGATCAGATCTGTCACTTGCAAATATCTTCTCCCATTCAGTAGGTTATTATTCAGTTATGTGGATGGTTTCCTTTGCTATGCAGAAGCTTTTTATTTGATGTACTCCCAATAGTTTATTTTTGCTTTTATTTCCCTTGCCTCAGGAAGCATATCTAGAGAAAGATTACTACAGCCAATGTCAGAGATCACTGCCTGTACTCTCTTCAATGATTTTTATATTCTTGGGCTTCACACCTGGGTTCTTAATTCATTTGGGGTTTGTTTTTGTGTGCACTGAAACAACGTGGTCCAGTTTCATTCTTGGGCAAGTTGCTGGCCAGTTTTCCCAACACATTTGTTGGAGAGACTGTTTTGCTGCCAGTCAGATATTCATTCCTCCTTTAGAAGATTAATTGACCATATAATTGTGGGTTTATTTCTGGGCTTTCTGTTCTGTTCTATTGATCTATGTGCCTGTTTTTGTGCTACTACCATACTCTTGATTATTATAGCTTGGTAATATGACATAAAGTCTGAAATTGTGAGACCTCCAGTTTTTATCTTTTTCAAGGTCACTTTGGCTATTTGGGGTCTTTTTTGGTTTCATATAAATTTTAGGATTGTGTGTTCTAGTTCTGTGAGAAATGATGTTGATGTTTTGATAGGGATTGTACAATCTGTAGATTCCTTTTGGTGGTATAGACATTTTAATCATATTTGTTCTTCTGGAACATCTGGGTGGCTCAGTCTGTAAAGCGTTTGCCTTCAGCTCAGGTCACAATCCTGGGGTCCTGGGATCCAGCCCCTCAGTGGGGAGCCTGCTTCTCCCTCTTCCTCTGCCACTCCCTCTGCTTGTGCACACTCTCTTTCTAACTCTGTCAAATAAATAAATAAAATCTTAAGCAAATAAAACAAAATACTTGTTCTTCCAACTGAAGGGCATGGAGTGTTTTTCCATTTCTTAGTGTTATCTTCAATTTGTTTCATCAGTATTGTATAATTTTCAGAGTACAGTTCTTTTACCACTTCGGTTAAGTTTATTCCTAGATATGTCATTGTTTTTGGTGTACATTTGTCTATTAAGTTTCTGGGTGCTGTTCCTCCTTTATGTGCTAACTTTGATGCTGTCTAATTGTGAATTTTTTTTTAATGTTGGGTTGTAAACTAATCTTGAAGGCAACTTGGCTAATTTACAGCTGTTCTATGAAGGCTTGATTGTGGAAATACCTCTGTATAGCAGGTGGGTTTGATCGTGTTAATTTTGGTTTGGCAGTGTAAGTTCAGACTCTGACTCTTTGGTAGCATAAACTAGTTTGATTTTTTTCTCATAGGTGACAATTTATGTTGTTTTTTATTCTCCATTCCCTCCTAGAGAACCCTGACCCTGAGTGCATATTAGCCTCCTTCATGGCTTCTCGGTCATTGGCTGGAGCTCTGTCTCCTGTCACCTGGGGAAGCCTCAGGAGAATCTGTGTAGGAACCTCACGTGTAGTTCCCTGGTATGTGCAGAGGTGAAACCTTATTTTATAATTTTCTTCCATATTATCCATCACTGTAGGATCTTTTGGCATAAAATGGTCTTATTCAGTTCACCATGCGGTCAGAGCATTCTTTTTATTTAAAATTTATTTTATTTCATTTTTAGGAATATGTTACAAATTGAATCCTGTTTCCCCACACATAAAGATTTTTGTTCTAGATTTGGCTAACTTTTTCTTTAAATGGCTAGTTTGCATGTACTTTAGGCTTTGTAAGTCATACAGTCCTGTATCTACTCTGTATTTATAGCATGAAAGCGGCCATAAATAATACATAAGATAACTGAGTTAGGCTTTATTCCAATAAACCTTCATTTGTAAAATCAGTCAGTGGGCTGGATTTCTCCCATAGGTCATATTTTACTGATCTCTGGTTAAATGAAATTTTTATTCTGATTCTCTAAACAGAAAACAGGAATATATGGTTCTTTATAAAAACATATGAATTTATAAGGGTTTTTTAAATGTGTACAAGTCCAAATATATGCAAATGTGCATAATAGTGTCTGTGTGTGAGTATATGGATATGGGTAATAGAGTGTTTGATGGAATTACGTGCATGCACCTGTAATGTTTTTTTTCCTCTGGGGAAAGTCTACATCTTTTTTCAAATATTTGAAAATCCAAGGCTCAAAAAATATTAACGACATCATGAAAATATTTGAATTGTGAAACTCAAGAATCCCCTGATAAGCTTTTATCTTAACACGTTCCATTTTCAACTTAAAAATGTCACTGCATTTTAAGTGGCTTTAATACTCTGGTCCCCTTTTCACCTGAGTATGGGCAAGGAAGAGAGAGCAGGTGGGAGAGAAAGGCTGTTGGATAAGACAAGATGAGAACAATATTTTTGGATAATTTTAAAGCCATGCCATGACATTGAAAAGCTCAACTTATTGAACAAAACACTTTCTCCCTCACTAATTTAAACTGCTAATTTTAATCTCTTATCAGCAAAATCACAGACTTGATGTTCAGCTTCTTTTTTTAAAATTTCTTTTCAGTGTTCCAGAATTCAATGTTTATGCACAACTTCGAGTGCTCCATGCAATATGTGCCCTCCATAATACCCACCACCAGGTTCACCCAACCTCTCAACCCCTGCCCCTCCAAAACCCTCAGATTGTTTTGTGGAGTCAATAGTCTCTCATGGTTCATCTCCCCCTCCAATCTCCCCCAAGTCCCTTCTCTCCATCTCCCCATGTCCTCCATGTTATTTCTTACGCTTCAAAAATAAGTGAAGCCATATGATAATTGACTCTATCTGCTTGACTTATTCCACTCAGCATAATCTCTTCCAGTCCCATCCATGTTGATACAAAAGTTGGGTATTCATCCTTTTTGATGGAGGCATTATACTCCATAGTGTATATGGACCACATCTTCCTTATCCATTCATCCATTGAAGGGCATCTTGGTTCTTTCCACAGTTTGGCGATGTGGCCATTGATGTTATGAACATTAGAGTACAGATGGCCCTTCTTTTCACGACATCTGTATCTTTGGGATAAATACCAGTAGTGCAACTGCAGGGTCATAGGGAAGCTCTATTTTTAATTTCTTAAGGAATCTCCACACTCTTTTCCAAAGTGGCTGTACCAACTTGCATTCCCACCAACAGTGTAAGAAGGTTCCCCTTTCTTCACATCCTCTCCATCACACCTTATTTACTGTCTTGTTGATTTTGGCCATTCTAACTGGTGTAAGGTGGTATCTCAATGTGGTTTTTATTTGAATCTCCCTGATGTTTGGTGATGATGAACATTTCTTTATGTGTGTGATAGCCATTTGTATGTCTTCTTTGGAGAAATGTCTGTTCATGTCTTCTGCCCATTTTTTGAATGATCTGTTTTGTGTGTGTTTAGTTTGAGGTGATCTTTATAGATCTTGGATATCAGCCCTTCGTCTGTACTGTCATTTGCAAATATCTTCTCCCATTCCATGGGTTGCCTCTTTGTTTTGTTGACTATTTCCTTTGCTGTGCAGAAGCCTTTGATCTTCATGAAGTCCCCAAAATTCATTTTCACTTTTGTTTTCTTTGCCTTTGGAGACATATCTTGAAAGAAGTTGCTGTGGCCAATATCAAAGAGGTTACTGCCTATTTGGATTCTGATGGTTTCCTGCCTCTGATGTTAAACTTCTCATGTTCAACTTCTGATGCAGAGTTCAAACCACCAATCTGGACTATTATTTCACCATTAATATTGGCTCCAAAAATAAAAAAAATTATAGCTTTACCTTTTGAATGCAATACATGCATCTCTTTCTTTTCCTTCCTTCTTTTCTACCTTCTTTCCTTCCTTCCTTCCTTCCTTCCTTCCTTCCTTTCCTTTCCTTCTCTCTTTCTTTCTCATTCTTTTTCACTTGGGCTAAGATAGATCTACTAGTAAATGCAGGTATTTATTTCTGATTTTATCCAAAGCTACTTTTTTTTTTGAAGATTTTATTTATTTTTTTTTCAGAGAGAGTGAGCACAGGCAGACAGAGTGGCAGGCAGAGGCAGAAAGAGAAGCAAGCTCCCTGCCGAGCAAGGAGCCCAATGCGGGACTCGAAGTTTCTGTTTAAGGTGGTTGAATTGCCTAGGTCATCTGGCAGGTATTTTTGCTTAAGTTGTTTCTTACAGAATAAAAGTAAGTGAAGAATGTTCTAATAAGTTCTTTCTGAGCCTCTGGTTGGACTTAATTCTCTGTGTATTCATAGTTAATCCTTAACAATTATAAGTAGTCCCTTATCATGTGTTTATCTGCAAATCTACTTTGAGATATTAAACTAAAATTTGAGTACAATATAACATGTAAAATGGTTTAAGAATCCAGCTTGAACAGTCTGACAGTCAAGAGTAAGTTGATGTCATAATGTGAATATTAAGTCTTTGAAAAAAAATGAAATTTTTAAAACAGTAAGTTTCAGGAACATATCTTAAAGTTTCATAACAACCAAAAGTATAATATTTATACACAATAGGCCATGTAATATTTCTTACTACACATTAAAAAAAAACAAATTCTAAAATTCTTGTTCCTCTAATTTCACACAGTGGTTCTTTTAGAGTAGTTACACCAAAGTTGTTTATTTTTTTCTTTTATTCTTTTCATCATTGAAAAAACAATATATATATTTTAAAAACACTTATTTATAGGGGCACCATGTGGCACAGTTGATTAAGCATCTGACTCTCAGTTTTGGCTCAGGTCGTGATCTCTGGGTCATGAGATTGAACTCAGCATTGGGCTCATGCTCAGCAAGGAGACTGCTTCAGATTCTCTCTCTCCTTCTCCATCTGCTTCTCCCTCTCCCTAAAACAAGTAAACCTTAAAAAAATACATATTTATACATGTGTATATATGTTTATGTGTGTGTGTGTGTGTATCTTTATCACTTATTAAATGCAACTGAATTGTGTGGACAAAGACTTAACTATCACCTGCTAATGATGATGCAGTTTTATTTATAGGGGGAAAATCACAATTGGCTAATATTAATCCCTTATAAATTTCTTCCATTTCAGACAGCTGTGAAACACATTGTTTTCTTTTTCTCTTTTTTTATTGTTTTATGTTATTCAAAATAAAATACATCATTAGTTTTTTGATACAGTTCCAAGATTCATTGTTTATGTATAACACCCCATGTTTTTTTTTTGTTTTTTTTTTAATTATTTATTTATTTATTTGACAGACAGAGACCACAAGTAGACAGAGAGGCAGGCAGAGAGAGGAAGGGAAGCAGGCTCCCTGCCGAGCAGAGAGCCCGATGCGGGGCTCGATCCCAGGACCCTGGAATCATGACCTGAGCCGAAGGCAGAGGCTTTAACCACTGAGCCACCCAGGTGCCCCTAACACCCCATGTTTAAGCAATCCATGCCTACCTTAATACCACCACCAGGTTTACCCCTCCTCCCACCCCTCTCCCTTCTAAACCTCTCAATTTGTTTCTCAGAGTCTACAGTCTCTCATGGTTCACCTCCCCCTCCAAATTCCCCCAACTCACTTTTCCTTGCCTTCTCCTAATGTCCTCCATGTTATTCCTTATGTTCCACAAGTAAGTGAAACCATATGATAATTGACTTTCTCTGCTTGACTTACTTCAATTAGCATAATCTCCTCCAGGCCCATCTATGTTGATGCAAAAGTTAGGTGTTCATCCTTTCTGCTGACTAAGCCATTTTTTTCTTTTTATGCACTGTCACCCAGCCAAGGTTGTCTGATCACCAGCTTCAAATTTCTTTTTTTTTTTTAAGATTTTTATTTATTTATTTGTCAGAGAGAGTGAACATAGGCAGACAGAGTGGCAGGCAGAGACAGAGAGAGAAGCAGGCTCCCTGCCAAGCAAGGAGCCCGGCGCGGGACTCGATCCCAGGATGCGGGGATCATGACCTGAGCTGAAGACAGTCGCTTAACCAACTGAGCCACCCAGGTGTCCCCACCAGCTTCAAATTTATACCCCCAAATAAGCATTCCAGATTTAGGTTTCCCTTTTAATCCTGGATGTATTTTTCTATTTAGATAAATCTGAAAATATGTCATATTAGCCATTTAAGGGTCCAGATTAAAGCCATGCTTGAAGAAGTTGGTCTGGGAGGGAAGGGTCAAAGGAAATGAATGTCTTGGAAAAAAACCATTAATATTTAACCCTAACTCCCATTCTTGTTACTCTATTCACCTACTAATTAATTCATCCTGATAAATGTTTATTTTTACCTATGCCATGCTAGACTCTTCCAGAAGTAAAGATTAATAGAGTGAACAGAACAGACAAAAGTATCTACCACTTTGAAGCTTATATTCTAGCACAAGAAGTCAAACAAAAACGTCCTACAGAACATGCACAATATAGTTATATGGTCATGAATGCCGGGAACAATAACAATCAGGAAGGACAAGGACTTTGTGCAGGGAGGGACAGGGGAGACAGGAGAACTATATGGGTATTAGAGCAAAGGCAGTAAAGAATGTTACAGATTTGGGTTTCTTTGTGACAACCTACAGAATCAGTTCTACGGAGCATAATAAAATTAGACCTAATGGTCTCAAGGCTAGTAACCATGTCCAAGACACAAGGAACCCTTTTGTGAACAGTTCCTTGTCTTTTTATTCTCTTGTCTTTTCCAGTAACTTGTGAGAGCTCATCTTTTTTGTTGTTGTTGTTCAACCCTGCTTTAGTAGCATTTTTATGTTAATTCTTGGCCAGTATAGCCCCATTGCACTATTTTTGGGGAGCAATACTTTCTGTTCATGGCCTTTTCTGTATAGCACACTGCTGTAAAGATTGTAGAAGGGTGTGAGATTTTACCCTAGATGCTAACAATTTTGCCTGCCATAGTTTTATAGATGGTGGCAGAACACACAAGACTCCTGGGCCAGAGACAAAGAACTGCGTTACTTTGGCCTTGCAGGAAACACAATGTGGTTAGGATGGGAGGGCTGGCAAAGCTGCTTAGCTTTTCCCCCAAAAGGAGACATTATCTTGAGTAACGGAGCAGAGAAATTCACCTTCCTCTACCCTGGAAAGAGACACTGTCTTTCTTCTGAGGCTGTTTTCTATGTGAAACTTGGAAAAGATAGTTGAGAGAAAAAGCTGTCATCAGCTCTTTCCAAGATGTGGGGAATCACAAGAGGCCTGTGGAGGCCTGTTTCCCCACCAGCTTCTTAACAGATTGGCAACATTGCAGGAGCCAAGACTTGCACGCTACCGCTGAGATTTGTCATCCTGACTGCTTTTCTCTCAGCCATCGTGCGTTAACCTCTGACCACTTCCCTGATTCTGTGGAGCTTCCAAATCCAGGATTCTGTCCCTGTTGTTTTATAATAACATTTTATTAAAATTATACTAAAATACAACTGACCTGCATCTTACAGAAATTTGATGAAGCAGAAGTTTGATTTAAGTAGTTGAAGCATCTCCTATAATATTCCAGGGTAGAATATGTCTTATCTATTTTCTTGCCTTAAGGAAGGGTTGTAAAAAATAATTTATTTTAGTCTGTTAATAATTGATAATGGATTGAACTAATTACTCCTGCAAGGACATTTGTGTTTTCACAAGTGTGTGGTCATAACCAAAGGAACTGTCATAATTTGTGCTAGCAATAAAGGTTAATGCAAAAGTGGTTATCTTTTCAGAAAAATAGATAAGATGGATCGATAAGATGGATCAGAAAAAGCCATTTGTGACCCATCTATGGGACTCCATGTAATTTAGAAAAGGACTTCATCATGTGAGTAGAGTGTGTGACCTTAGTGGCCTAAAGCAGCCCCTGTGACCCAGACCTGCTTTATCCAGATAAGCTCTGCTTTCTTTGTTATATGGTGGATAACCACTAAAGATTTCTTTGAATTAAGAGCTTTCCAGCTCAAGAAAGGACAACAGCAGCAGCAGCAACAAAAAAAACATTTGAAGGTCACTGTTCTAATTTATTGATGATTTGGAGCTGTCCATACCTGAGCTCTTGCCTCTTGTCTTTTAAACATCCCTGAGATGAGGAGGCAGTATTAGTAACAGATTATTTCTGCCTTTATTTCCTATTAACCACAGGACTAAGTTTTTAAATCCAAACCTATCTCATTAATATTTGGAAAAAGTACATTAGTTTATGGCTATCCAGTAGCTCTATATCCTAGAGAACAAATGCTTAATGGAATATGTAAAAACATTTATAAATATTCAGATCACCTGGGGAAAACATCTTTCAATTTACTTAAGGGTGCATTTACTGCTAATTTCTACTATACATATTCATGGAAGACACATTTTCTTTCTTTTATATTTGGTATAATGGAATGTAGTATCCATGAGTACTGGAAACTTGCAACAATCTAAGAATGTGACTTTTGAGTTGTAGAGTCAAGCCAAGTGGGACGTGCATCCATTGGTGGAAATTTGCGTTATGATTTTCCAGAAAAATTGGTTCTTCCTTCTATGATTGTACTCCCAGAACGCGCAATTGTTTCCAGTCAAGGAGGTATACCAAAGACCTCTGTTCCAGTGACTCAATTATGGAAACTGCACGACAAAAAGAAACTTGATTATAAGATCCAGTAGAGTTACAGTTTCTCAGAATAGAAACAAATGCCATTTTTTCCTTCGGATATTATTTTTTCTTGTGGAAAAAAAGAAAGCATTAAAAAAAGAACAGGCTTTGCTTTTCCCCTGCCCTCCACCAAGTAATCATTTTTAAAGTTTAAAGCTAATTTTAATTTTAAGTTGGCTATTAGTCTTAAGGAGAAAGGAACTTTTAGTAATTATTTAAATAGCACCCTTGTTTTTGACGTCCATAGAAATAGAAGCAAAGTATTCCTAGTCTGTAGTAAATTCTTCCTGGTCAGGCTCACTCCACTACCCCTGACCTTCATTCTGCCTGATCATATGATAAATATGGAGTGATCATCTGTCTACTTTGGTTGACAGCACTGAGCCTTTCTAGGGCTAGGCCCCCTCCCTCCAGGAGTTACATAAGTAAATTCCTGTCACTTCTTCTTCTACCTATTAACCCTAGGAAATTAATGTGCTTCTCTGTGCGTGTAGGCTCCCAGAAAGACTTCTCATAAAAACTGTCAAGTAAATACTGTTTGCTAACTGAGCTAGTTACAGTTTTAAGCATGTGAACTTGCTCTTCTGGACCACACTGTAATGCAAAATGGAACTACAAATTTGATGTGGATATTTAAGAAAACTACATACTCACAGGAAGTTTATACATGGGCTCCATTCTCTAAAAAGTAAGTAGCATTTTGCTTTTGTCTCATTGAGTTTTCTGACAATTTACTCTGCATATCTCTATGATTTCTCTTCAGTTGTAGTGAATTTATCTTAATTTTTTATTTCTTTTTATTGTCTGTATTTCAGCCTTATATAATATTGAAGTTATCAACTTTGCAACTCTTCAGTTTGGCATTATATCTATCTAAAATTGTTTTTTACATGTATACTTTCAAATTTACTAGTTTAAATTTTATATATAAAAATATGTTCATTAAAAAATAACTTCTCGGGATGCCTGGGTGGCTCAGTTGGCTGGGCAGCTGCCTTCGGATCAGGTCATGATCCCAGCGTCCTGGTATCGAGTCCTACATCGGGCTCCTTGCTTGGCAGGGAGCCTGTTTCTCCCTCTGCCTCTGCCTGCCTCTCTGCCTGCTTGTGCTCGATCTCTCTCTTTCTAACAAATAAATAAATAAATAAAATATTTTTTAAAATAACTTCTCATTTTTACTTTTCCTACCACCTTAACTCCCACCCCCGTTGCATCTCCACTTCCTCATATCAGGGAGATCATGTGGTAGTTGTCTTTCTCCAGTTGACTTATTTCGCTAAGCATAATACGCTCTAGTTCCATCCATGTCATCGCAAATGGTAAGATTTCATTTCTTTTGATGGCTGCATAGTATTCCATCGTATATATATACCACATCTTCTAGGTTTCCTATTTTTTAACAGCACTTTGCCAGAGAGTTAACTGTTTGTTTATTTTTTAAATAGATACTATGGTTGATTGCTTTATCCTAGTTTATTAATATGTTTCTGGTTGTTTTTTTTAAATTTTGCACTAAATAATTAATTTAAGAACTGTGAAATAATCCAGACCATGAAGAAAATTTGTAGATTTAAATTCATATGTTAGAAGAAAATAAATACTGGAACTAAGTTAGATATCTATTTTATAAAGAAAGAAAACAAACTGAAAAATTAAAGAAAATTAAAGATAAAGTTGGTGGTTAATGATACTGAAAACAAAAAAAGAATGAACAAGTCAATTAAAAAATTGATTTTTCAAAGTGACTAATAAAATTGAGAAAAATAAAACTAAAATAAAAATATTTAAAAGATACATTACTACCTATCACACATACTTAAAAAATGAGAAAATATTATGAATAACTTCCTGCTGATAATTAAAAAAAATAGGTCATGTACCAACTCCTGGGAAAATACAGCTTATCAAAACTATATGAAGAAAATTTGAAATCTAATATACCTGTACCTACAAAAGAAACATCCATAATTTCAAATTCTCCCTCAAAGACCACTCTGGATTAAGGAAACTATTCTGAATAAATAAATGAGTAAGTAATACCAATGTTTCATGGACTATTATAGAGAATAAAACTTTAACACAAACTTTTCAGGTCAACACAAGACACACAGAAAACTAAATACAATTCAATACTAAAAAGATGTAAATAGTCCCCAAGTTACTCGATATACTCAATATAATCACAGCATTCAAAACTGTATTGCATTATTAATGTAGAATGGACAAGTGATTTTAACGTTATACAAAACTTTGAAGACATGGGGCAAATAGAAGATAAGGAAGGTATGCTTTACTGCATATCAAAAGTTTTGATAAAGTACAGGGCACCTGGATGGCTCAGTAGGTTAAAGCCTCTGCCTTCGGCTCAGGTCATGATCTCAGGGTCCTGGGATAGAGCCCCATATCAGGCTCTCTGCTCAGTGGGGAGCCTTCTTCCCCCTCTCTCTCTGCCTGCCTCTCTGCCTACTTGTGATCTCTGTCTGTCAAATAAATAAATAAAATCTTTAAAAAAGAAAAGTTTTGATAAAGTAGTATTTGGGGTCCCTAAAACAAGAAATAAACTAGTGGAACTCAAAAGAGAGTTTAGACCAAGCCCAGGACATGATTTAAAGGGAAAAAAATAAATGGTATTACAAAACATTGGGGAAGAATTATGTAAATTGTGCTAGATCAATTGTATAACCTCATGGGAGAAAATAAAGCTTGGTGTTCACCTTATATCACACACAAAATTCAATCAAGACAGAAATCAAAAGGTAAAATGCAAAATAATTAAATTCCAGAAGTTAATACAGGAAAGTATCTTGTGGTCTGGCAATAGGCAAAGGTTTAATCAACAGGATATTCAAAAAGAAGCCCTAAACATAAAGGTAAAAACGGACAAATTGATCTACGTGTCAGAGATCTATCCCAAACCCTTTAGAACATTCTGTTTATTAATCAAAAAGTAGAAACAAACCAAATTCCCCTTAGCAGCAGGATGGATACATAAAATGTGTTTTATTAATAGAATGGAATACAATGCATCATTAAAAATCAACAAAGTGTAGCCCCATACAACAGAAATGGATCTCACAGATAAAAATTTGAATGCAAGAAGCCAGACCCAAATATATACATCTTGTAGGATTTCATTTACATAAAACAAAATGAAAAACTAAACAGTGATGTTTAGAGAACTTAAAGCACTAAATAAATGAAAAGGAATAAATGTCAAAATATAGGTGACATTACATGAGAGTCTGAGAGGGGCCATGGTACATGGGATACATTCAGCCTCTTGACCCATGTGTCTCAGTTAACCACATGTTTACTTGGATATATGTCATTAGGCTGTAGAATTCTGTGTTCTTCATACATTTTATTACCTCCAACATGTAAGAGTTAAAGAGAGGAGGAACAATGAGGAGAGAGAGGGAAGAGGGGAGAGTCTCCATGTTAGACTCAGGGTATTAGATAGTATTTCTGAAAAACTTCTCTGAAATACATATGGTGTATTAATTTTGGCATATTTCAGTTTGGGTTTCTAGGTCCTAATTAAACCCTAGTTCACCTTTACCAGTATTCAGAAAACTCTAAAGTCTGGATTACTAATGTTATCTCTTAACATCTGTTAACAGATCATCAACATCAAACATGATACTTGCAGGTCCGCCTGGCTAGCAGCCTTTTTCACTTCAGAGAAGTCTACATTCCCTTGTTTGTTTCCGGAGGAAGTCTTTCCAAAGGAGTCCTGAAGACAGGAATTAAAATGTTACCAAGAAGCACCCTGTGTAGAAGAAGCACACTGTGTCATCTTTGTTAAGTATAACAAAGGAGGAAAATGCTGTCCAATCTGTCCCTGTCTCTGGACACAAATGAAACAATCTGATGACTTCTTGATACTTTTTTAAGTCTTAATGATTGACTTCATTATAATATCACATTATAGAATCTGCAACAGTTACCTGAGATTTGACGCTTAATGACTATTTGTTAATATTCTATTTATTTCAAAGCCCACTTTAGATGAAATTCCTTTTTTTTTTTTTTAATCTTATTTATTTATTTGAGAGAGAGAAAGCATGAGAGGGGAGAAGGTCAGAGCGAGAAGCAGACTCCCCACTGAGCTGAGAGCCTGATGTGGGACTCCAGGATCATGACCTGAGCCAAAGGCAGTTGCTTAACCAACTGACCCACCCAGGCGCCCAAAACTCCTTTCTTGAAGGAAGTAACACTTAAAAGGAAGTCTGTTATATAAATGGATAAAACTTATGTTCTTCTGGTGTTCATTCTGGAGAGCATGGGCAACAGTCAGAATCTCAAGCTTGTCCTCCATGGTATGGAACATGTTCTGACAATTCCATTCGTGTGTTCCATATGTTAGTAGAAATTTCAGTATTTAAATAAAAATTTATGGAATTAAATAGAGTCAGTATAGGTAATAATTCACTTGGAAATAAAAATTTACACTTTCTCATGACCCAGTCAGTTTTCTGAGCAGGGTATATGACTCACTTGGCTTCACATTTGTCAAGTGACCCTCAGGGCTTTTTCAACCATTTTTTTAAAAAATGCCAAGCTAGCAGCTTCATTCAAAGATTAAAAAGTGACTTTTGAGATTGGAAAACCTGAGCTTTCTAAAATTTAATAACAAGAGGAAAGGGCTTCACTGGAAGGGGAAGTTTACTAGTCAGTTATTTGATTCAGGTATGTAGGGGCCTACTTACCCAGAGCAACTCCATTTTGGTTAAACAGCCATTTTGTTGTTTATGCAGTTAAACTTAAACTTACCCTGCCCCTCCCCCAGGGGAACTTACATAAAAGCAAGTTTGGGAAACCAGTAAATATGGTCTACCAGTCCCTGATAACAGGGCTCAAATACAAGGACGGGTCAGGTCAGGTGGAGATAACAGAGCCCAGAATGCAAGGATGAGTCAGGCCAGGTAGAGACAGCCAATCAGTAAAGCACACATACTATCTTCCTAATCACCAAAGAATGTAAACCCCGCCTTTTGGGTGCCAAACTAGGGTGCCAATTCTGACCAGAGGATAGGCTAGTTCAAACAGCTACTATAGGGTAAATTGTAATTCAATAGGCCACCTGCGTGTGACCTAACATGACTATGCAACTTTCTCTGTGTGTTACAGTCTCATTAGCCAGGCTCAACCACATGGCCTTTGCTATATAAAAGCTAGTCTGTGAGGCAGGGGGTGGTCGCTCTCTCCATAAGAGATGGCCCTGGCTGGTCGGTTTGATTCTCGGTGCTGGCACGAAATAAAGCATTGCTTGACCTTCGCTTTGTTTCAGTCTTGCTCCTTTGATCATGGACCCCATCAGGTACAACCAAAATGAGCAAAACATACTAATTTATATTCAGTTATCACGAATACCACAGCAAACAAATTGTGGCAGAGAGTTTGCAAGATCATAAAAATCCTGCATTGCACTGAAAACTATTTTTGTCTAGATTTTTATTTTTTATTTTTATTTATTTATTTATTGGAGTGGGGGGGGCAAGATGGTGGAGAAGTAGGAGAGGCTATTTCAACTGGTCCCCTAAAGTGAGCTGATTATCTATCAGAACACTCTGAACCCATGAAATCAGCCTGAGATGTAGGATTATACACTTCTGGATCTTTACAGGGGCAGAAGAAGCCAGTGGTGAGTTAAAGCTGAGGAGTTTGAAGGATTGATCAATGGGACTGATATCAGAGGATAAACAGAAGGGGGAGGGAGCCACCAGAAGTGACCCATTGGAAAGTAATATCCCAATATGAGAGTGTCCTGTGATTGGGGACCGGCATTAACATGGAGTCTGGTTGAAAGCACTCAAAAAGAGCAAAAGATCTTAAGGGGAAATTGGTGGAATTGAGCAGTTAGGGACGGGGACTTAAGCCTAGGGATCCAGGACAACCACCACTGGCGTGGAACCAAAGAGTGCAGGGAAGAAGTCAGGTCTTGGTCCTTGAGCTGCCAGTGCACCTGAGAGCATCTGGGTGGCAGTGCCCATAAGGGAGTCTGGTGTGGATGCCAGCCAGCACTCTCTAGAACCCCAGCCTTTTGTGCTCTGCACATGAGCTGTGCTACTGGGTCTGAGTCACACTTCACACTCTTCCCTGAGAGAGGTGCATGCAGGTGCTAGCTAGCACTCTCTGGGACTGGGAGATTCTGAATACTCTCAGCCTGGGCCAGCGTGAAAATCTCAGTGCACTGTCCCTGGTTGGGACCTCTCTGGCAGTCTGGACCTGCCCAGACAGCCAAGGCTAGTATTTCTCATGGTTTTGGGCACAAGCAGGAGTTCCTGTGACCCAGAGACCACGATTGGGGATGTGCTCTGCCAGTGGCAGAGGGGGAATTCATGTGATCTGGAGCAACCAGAGGGGAACAGACTGAGGCTTCTCTCTGAGAAGGTGTTCTGGGTGCAGTTTGCTTTCCTCTAAACATCCAAAGAACAATCTAAAGCTTCCAAGGGGTGAAAACAAACAAACAAACAAACAATCAAACAAACAAAAACCTCAAGAGAACAAAAGCCAGGAAAATCTGTTTCCTCAGAGCCCAGTCCCTTGAAGGGGGTAGGAGCACTAGACTCTAGCAAGACTCCCTGAAGAATCTTGCAGCAGGAAGCCAGCCAAAAATAACCAAAAAAAAACAAAAAACAAAGAAACAAACAAAAAAAAAACAAAAACAAGAAGACAACCACCACTACTTCATACATGCAACTTTTATTTTCAACTCATTCCCACTATTCTGGTTCTCTTCATTTTTTTTTTTTTTACATAACTTTTTAACCTATTTACATAAGTTTTTAACCTATTTACCATCACAATGAGATGTTCAGTACATCAAATTCCATAATAAACTTTTAATCTGAACTTTTTTTATAAATATACCCTTTTGGGGGTTTTTTGCTTCTTATTTATTTATTTATTTATTTATTTAATATTCATATATTCATAATATTCATAAGCTTCAAGCTTTCTCCAATCAATGATACCCCTATATGTAAACAGGTTTTACTCCCCCTTTATCTCAGGAAAATTGTGTCTTTTAACAAAGATATCAAGATACATCCAAGAAGAATCAAAATAACCTTCCTTGCCCACACTGAGAATTTATAACCACCCTCCCATCTTTTTCTTCTGTCAGTGTTTCTCTGTATTTTTTTGTACTGGTACTATATAAATCTAATACTTGGGGTTCATTTTGGCTGGGTCCTTTTTATTCATTTATTTTTTTTTCTTGTCATCTATTTTGTCTGTCTTTTTTTTTTTTTTTTTTGGTCTGCTTTTGTTTGTATACTTTATAAATCTTACCCCTGTGGCCCATTCAAAATGGGTCTTCTCTTCTCTTTTTTCTTTTTGTTCCCCTCCCTCTCTCGCTCTCTCTTTTTCTTTTTTCTTTCTTTTTTTTAAAGATTTTATTTATTTATTTGACAAAGAGAGATCACAAGTAGGCAGAGAGGCAGGCAGAGAGAGAGGCAGAAGTAGGCTCCCCGCTGAGCAGAGAGCCCATTTCAGGGCTCGTTCCCAGGACCCTCGGATCATGACCTGAGCCGAAGGCAGAGGCTTTAGCCCACTGAGCCACCCAGGCGCCCCTATTTTTCTTTCTTTTTGATGGGGACTCCTGATTGCTCAGAAATGTTCCAGAGTGCACCTTGCCTGCACCATGATTGATACATTCAGCTACACATCCCTTCAGCCATCTCTCACCAAAATGATTAGGACAAGGAATGCCCAATAGAGGAAAAATTCAGACTGTACCCTCTCCATCAGAGCTAATGGATATGGACATAAACAGTATGTCAGAAAGGGAATTCAGGCTAACAATTATCCAGGCAAGGGCTAGGTTTGAAAAAGCCTTTAATGACAAAATGGAATTGATTAGGGCAAAAGTGAAAGCCACCAGGGATGATGTCAACAATGCTCTCAATGAGTTCCAATCTAGTCTAAATTCTCTAACAGGTAGGGTAACTGAGGCAGAAGATAGAATTAGTGATCTAGAGGACAAACTGATAGAGAAAATGGACCAGGAGGAAGCCTGGAACAAACACCTTAGAAGCTATGAAAACAGAATTAGGGAAATAAATGATGCCATGAAACATTCCAACATCAGAATTATTGGAATCCCTGAGGGGGAGGAGAAAGAAAGAAGACTAGAAGATATAGCTGAACAAATTCTCCTTGAAAATTTTCCAAATCTGGGGAATGGAAACAACGTTTGTGTACTAGAGGGAGAAAGATTTCCCTCCAAGATCATAGAATCTAGAGAGACCTTGAGACACCTGATTGTGAAAATGATGAATCATAATTTTAGACAGGAGCTCTTGAAGGCAGCTAGGGGGAAGAGATTCCTTATGTACAGAGGATAGCACATCAGAATAATGTCAGACCTGTCCACAGAAACCTGGCAAGCCAGAAAGGGTTGGCAGGATGTATTCAGGGCACTAAATGAGGAAAACATGCAGCCAAGAATACTTTATCCAGCAAGACTGACATTCAAAACGGATGGAAAGATAAAGAGCTTCCAAGACCGGCAAGTTTTGTTTGTTTGTTTGTTTTGTTTTAGATTTTTTTTTATTTACTTGATATAGATCACAAGTAGGCAGAGAAGCAGGCAGAGAGAGAGGAGGAAGCAGGCTCCCTGCTGAGCAGAGAGCCCAACTTGGGGCTCGATCCCAGGACCCTGAGATCATGACCCGAGCTGAAGGCAGAGGCTTAACCCACTGAGCCACCCAGGTGCCCCCAAGACCGACAAGTTTTAAAAGTGTATGTGACCACCAAACCAGCACTGCAAGAAATATTAAGGGGGGGTTCTATGAAAGAGGGAAAAATACAAGAATATCATTGAACAGAAAAATATGGAGACAATCTACAAAAACAAAGACTTCACAGGAAACACGATGTCAATAAAAACGTATCTCTCAATAATCACTCTCAATGTGAATGGTCTAAATATGCCCATAAAACAGCACAGGGTTGCAGATTGGATAAAATGACAGGACCCATCCATATTTTGTCTACCAGAGACCCATTTTGAACCTAAGGATACATCCAGATTGAAAGTGAAGGGATAGGGAAGCATCTTTCATGCCAATGGGCCTCAAAAGAAGGCTGGGGTAATGATTCTCATATCAGATAAATTTGATTTTTAACTAAAGACTGTAGTCAGAGATACAGAAGGACACTACATCATTCTTAAAGGGACTTTCCACCAAGAAGATCTAACAATTATAAATATTTATGCCCCCAATATGGGAGCAGCCAATTACATTAGAAAACTGTTAATCAAGATAAGGAGTCATATTGATATGAATACATTAATAGTAGGAGATCTTAACATGCCACTCTCAGTAATAGACAGATCATCCAAACAGAAAATCAATAAAGAAACAAGAACATTGAACAACACATTGGACCAGATGGACCACATAGATATATACAGAACATTCTAACCTAAAACAACAGAAAACCCATTCTTCTCAAGTGCACATGGAACCTTCTCCAGAATAAACCACATACTCAGTCACAAATCAGGGCTCAACCGATACCAAAAGATTGAGATTATTCCCTGCATATTCTCAGATCACAGTGCTTTGAAACTGGAGCTCAACCACAAGGAAAAGTTTGGAAAGAATTCAAACACCTGAAAGCCAAAGCAAAACATCTTGCTTAAGAATGCTTGGATCAACCAGGAAATCAAAGAAAAACTCAAACAATTCATAGAAACCAATAGGAATGAAGACACTTCTGTCCAAAACCTATGGGATACAGCAAAGGTGGTCCTAAGGATAAATACATAGGCATCCAAGCCTCCCTCAAAAAACAAAAAAACAAAAAAACAAAAAAACAAAACAAAACAAAAAAAAAACAGAAAAATCCAGAATACACCAGCTATATTTAACCTTAAAGAACTGGAGAATCAACAACAAATTAAGCCAACCCCACACACAGAAGGGAAATAATCAAAATTAGAGCAGAGATCAATGAGATAGAAACTAGAGATAAAGTAGAACATGTCAATGAAACTAGAAGTTGGTTTTTTGAAGGAATCAATAAGATCGGTAAACCATTGGCCAAACTAATCCATTAGAAAAGAGAGAAGGCCCAAATTAATAAAATTCTGAATGAAAAAGAAGAGATCACAACTAATACCAAGGAAATAGAAAAAATTATCAGAAATTATTATTAACAGTTATAGGCCAATAAGTTAAGCGACCTAGATGAAATGGATGCATTCCTGGAAAACTATAAACTTCCAAAATTGAACCAGGAAGAATTTGACAACCTGAATAGATCAATATCTAGTAACAAAATTGAAGCAGTGATCAAAAAAACTCCCAAAAAAACAAGAGCCCAGGACCTGATGGATTCCCTGGGGAATTCTACCAAACTTTCCAATAAGAAATAATGCCTATTCTCCTGAAGCTGTTTCAAAAAAAAAATGAAGCAGAAGGCAACTTCCAGACTCTTGTTATAAAGCCAGCATTACCCTGATCCCCAAACCAGGCAAAGACCGCACCAAAAAGGAGAATTTCAGACCAATAAACCTGATGAATATGGGTGCCAAGATTCTCAACAAGATCCTGGCAATAGGATCCAACAGCACATTAAAAAGATTATCCACCATGACCAGGTGGGATTCATCCCTGGGTTGCAAAGGTTGTTCAACATTCACAGATCAATCAATGTGATAGAACCCATCAATAAGAGAAGAGAAAAGAACCACATGGTCCTCTCAATTGATGCAGAAAAAGCATTTGACAAAATCCATCATCCATTCCTGACTGAAATGCTCCAAAGTATAGGGATACAGGGAACATTCCTCAACTTCATCAAATCTATGAAAAACCCACAGCGAATATCATCCTCAATGGGAAAAAGCTGACAGCCCTCCCCTTGAGATCAGGAACACGAGAACGATGCCCACCCTCACCACTCTTGGTCAACATAGTATTAGAAGTCCTAGCAACAGAAATCAGACAACAAAGAGAAATAAAAGGTATTCAAATTGGCAATGAAGACGTCAAACTCTCTGTGCAGATGACATGATACTTTATATGGTATACCCAAAAGACTACACCCCCAAACCACTAGCAATTCAGTAATGTGGCAGGATACAAAATCAATGTACAGAAATCAGTTGCTTTCTTGTACACTAACAATGAAAACACAGAAAGGGAAATTAGAGAATCAATTCCATTTACCAAAGCACCAAGAACAATAAGATACCTGGGAATAAACCTAACCAAAGAGGTAAAGGATCTGTACTCGAGGAACTATAGAACACTCATGAGAGAAATCTAAGAAGACACAAAAAGATGGAAGACCATCCCATGCTCATGGATCAGAAGAATAAACATTGTTAAAATGTCTATACTGCCTAGAGAAGTCTATACTTTCAATGCTATTCTGATCAAAATTCTACTGCATTTTTTCAAAGAGCTGGAGCAAACAATCCTAAAATTTGTATGGAATCAGAAGAGACCCCGAATTGCTAAGGAAATGTTGAAAAAGAAACACAAAACTGGGGACATCACGTTGCCTGATTTCAAGCTTTACAACAAAGCTGTGATCACCAAGACAGCATGGTACTGGCATAAAAACAGAAACTTAGGGGTGCCTCAGTGTCTCAGTGCTTTAATGCCTCTGCCTTCAGCTCAGGTTGTGATCCTAGGGTCCTGGGATGGAGCCCCGCATCGGGCTCTCTGCTCAGTGGGAAGCCTTCCTCCCCCTCACCCCTGCCTGCCTCTCTGCTTACTTGTGATCTCTGTCCGTCAAAAAAATAATTTTAAAAAAATCTTTAAAAAAAACCAGACACCTACACCAGCAGAACTGTGTAGAGCCCAGATATGGACCAACAACTCAATGGTCAAATAATCTTCGACAAACTGGGAAAAAAATATCCAGTGGGAAAAAGACAGTCTCTTCAATAAATGGTGCTGGGAAAATTGGATAGCTATATGTAGAAAAATGAAACTCGACCATTCTCTTACACAAAACCATCTTTATTTGTATAAGATTGGATTCTCAGAAATTAGCATTGCCTATATCAGGATCAGCCAATCAGTAGGCATTTGTTGAATTGTTTAATAATAGGTAGAGATGGAAACAAGTAAGTCATAAACACGGTTCACTTTATCAGGAGAAATTGTCCTCCTTGTGGAAATATCATTATTTCCCAAATTTAGACTCACGAATGTAACCTTATTCCCTAATTCAGATATATTAATGCTTCTTCCTCCCTGAGGAATTTGAGGTGAAATGGCTGAAGTTTCTTTATGTTGATACAAACTGTTTTTGTCAGAGAAGTGAACTCAGAGAAACATTAGCGAGCCCCTAACTAAAGTTTAAAGAAATCAGAAATCAGGGCACCTGGGTGGCTCAGTGGGTTAAGCCTCTGCCTTCAGCTCAGGTCATGATCTCATGGTCCTGGGATCTAGCCCCACATAAGGCTTTCTGCTCAGCGGGGAGCTTGCTTTCCCCTCTCTCTGCCTGCTGCTCTGTCTACTTGTGATCTCTCTCTCACTGTGTGTCAAATAAATAAATAAATAATCTTTAAAAAAATCAGAAATCACATTGCTGGCATCTGTCATTCCCAGTCAATCCCCAACAACACAGAAACATTCTGGTTATGACAGAGACACTGACAGACAAACTGGGTGCAAAGAAAGCAGGTGACCAGCAACAGGGAGCAACACTGCAGAAGAGGGGATCCTCCTTTCTGGTAGAAGAATGGAGAAGACAATATTCATATTATCTCTAATTTTTTTTAAATTTTGTTTTTATTTAAACATATAATGTAACCCCACCACCCTCTCCCAACCCCCATCCCCCCACCCCCCCTCAGATTGTTTTATGACATTAAGAGTCTCTTTTGGTTTGTCTCCCTCCTGATCCCATCTTCTTTCATTTTTTCTTTTCCTACCCCTTTAACCCCCACCCCCATTGCATCTCCACTTCCTCATATCAGGGAGATCATATGATAGTTGTCTTTCTCTGATTAACTTATTTCCCTAAGCATAATACCCTCTAGATCCATCCATGTCCTCACAAATGGTAAGGTTTCATTTCTTTTGATGGCTGCAGAGTATTCCATTGTGTATATATACCACAACTTCTTTATCCATTCATCTGTTGATGGACATGTAGGTTCTGTCCATAACTTGGCTATTGTGGACATTGTTACTATAAACATTTGGGTACACATGCCCCTTTGGATCACTACGTTTGTATCTTTAGGGTAAATACCCAGTAGTGCAATTGCTGGGTCATAAGGTAGCTTTATTTTCAATTTTTTGAGGAACCTCCATGCTGTTTTCCAGAGTGGTTGCACCAGCTTGCATTCCCACCAACAGTTTACGAAGGTTCCCCTTTATCCACATCCTCGCCAGTATCTGTCATTTCCTGACTTGTCAATTTTAGCCATTCTGACTGGTGTGAGGTGATATCTCATTGTAGTTTTGATTTGTATTTCCCTGATGCCCAGTGATGTGGAGCACTTTTTCATGTGTCTGTTGGCCATCTGGATGTCTTCTTTGCAGAAATGTCTGTTTATGTCCTCTGCCCATGTCTTGATTGGATTATTTGTTCTTTCTGTGTTGAGTTTGCCGAGCTCTTTATAGATTTTGGATACTAGCCCTTTATGTGATATGTCATTTGCAAATATCTTCTCCCATTCTGTCGGTTGTCTTTTGGTTTTGTTGACTGTTTCCTTTGCTGTGCAAAAGCTTTTGATATTGATGAAGTCCCAATAGTTCATTTTTTCCCTTGCTTCCCTTGCCTTTGGCATTGTTCCTAGGAAGAAGTTGCTGCGGTTGAGGTCGAAGAGGTTGCTGCCTGTGCTCTCCTCAAGGATTTTGATGGATTCCTTTCTCACGTAGAGGTCCTTCATCCATTTTGAGTCTATTTTCGTGTGTGGTATAAGGAAATTGTCCAATTTCATTTTTCTCCATGCGGCTGTCCAATTTTCTCAACACCATTTGTTGAAGAGGCTGTCTTTTTTTCATTGGATATTCTTTCTTGCTTTGTCGAAGATTAGTTGACCATAGAGTTGAGGGTCTATTTCTGGGCTCTCTATTCTGTTCCATTGATTTATGTGTCTGTTTTTGTGTCAGTACCATACTTTCTTAATGATGACAGCTTTGTAATAGAGCTTGAAGTCTGTAATTTTGATGCCACCAATTTTGGCTTTCTTTTTCAATGTTCCTCTGGCTATTCGAGGTCTTTTCTGGTTCCATACAAATTTTAGGATTATTTGTTCCATTTCTTTGAAAAATAAATGGATAGGATTTTGATAGTGATTGCAGTAAATGTGTAGATTGTTTTAGGTAGCATAGACATTTTCACAATATTTATTCTTCCAATCCATGAGCATGGAACATTTTTCCATTTCTTTGTGTTTTCCTCCATTTCTTTCATGAGTACTTTATAGTTTTCTGAATATAGATTCTTTGCCTCTTTGGTTAGGTTTATTCCTAGGTATCTTATGGTTTTGGGTGTAATTGTAAATGGGATTGACTCCTTAATTTCTCTTTCTTCTGTCTTGTTGTTGGTGTAAGAAATGCAACTGATTTCTGTGCATTGAATTTATATCCTGACACTTTACTGAATTCCTGTAACAAGCTCTAGCAGTTTTGGAGTGGAGCCTTTTGAGTTTTCCACATAGAGTATCATACCATCTGCAAAGAGTGATAGTTTGACTTCTTCTTTGCCGATTTGGATGCCTTTAATTTCTTTTTGTTTTCTGATTGCTGAGGCCAGGACTTCTAGTACTATGTTGAATAGCAGTGGTGATAACGGACATCCCTGCCATGTTCCTGACCTTAGTGGAAAAGCTCTCATTTTTTCTCCATTGAGAGTGATACTTGCGGTGGGTTTTTCATAGATGGCTTTGATAATATTGAGGTATGTGCCCTCTATCCATACACTTTGAAGAGTTTTCATTAGGAAGGGATGCTGTACTTTGTCAAATGTTTTTCAGCATCTATTGAGAGTATCATATGGTTCTTGTTCTTTCTTTTGTTAATGTATTGTATCACATTGATTGATTTGCGAATGTTGAACCAACCTTGCTGCCCTGGAATAAATCCCACTTGGTCGTGGTGAATAATCCTTTTAATGTACTGTTGGATCTTATTGGCTAGTATTTTGGTGAGAATTTTCGCATCTGTGTTCATCAAGGATATTGGTCTGTAATTCTCTTTTTTGATGGGATCCTTGTCTGGTTTGAGGATCAAGGTGATGCTGGCCTCATAAAATGAGTTTGGAAGTTTTCCTTCCATTTCTATTTTTTGGAACAGATTCAGGAGAATAGGAATTACTTCTTCTTTAAATATTTGGTAGAATTCCGCTGGAAAGCCATCTGGCCCTGGCCTTTTGTTTGTTTGGAGATTTTTGATGACTGTTTCAATATCCTTACTGGTTATGGGCCTATTCAGGTTTTCTATTTCTTCGTGGTTCAGTTTTGGCACTTTATATATCTCTAGGAAAGCATCCATTTCTTCCAGATTTTCAAATTTGTTGGCATAGAATTGCTCATAATATGTTCTTATGATTGTTTGTATTTCCTTGGTGCTGCTTGTGATCTCTCCTCTTTCATTCATGATTTTATTTATTTGGGTCCTTGCTCTCTCTTTTTTTTTTTTTTTTGATAAGTCTGGCCAGGGGTTTATCAATCTTATTAATCTTTCAAAGAACCAGCTCCTAGTTTCATTGATTTGTTCTATTGTTTTTTTGGTTTCTATTTCATTGATTTCTGCTTTGATCTTTATTATTTCTCTTCTGCTGGGTTTAGGCTTTCTTTGTTGTTCTTTCTCGAGCTTTAGGTGGTCTTTCTACACCTTTACGTGTAGGTTTAGGTTGTGTATTTGAGACCTTTCCAGTTTCTTGAGAAAGGCTTGTATCGCTATGTATTTTCCTCTCAGGACTGCCTTTGCTGTGTCCCACAGATTTTGGACCGTTGTGTTTTCATTATCATTTTTTTCCATGATATTTTTCAATTTTTCTTTAATTTCCTGGTTGACCCATTCATTCTTTAGAAGGATGCTGTTGAGTCTCCATGTATTTGGGCTCTTTCCAAATTTCCTTTTGTGATTGAGTTGTAGCTTCAGAGCATTGTGGTCTGAAAATATGCAGGGAATGATCCCAACATTTTGATACCAGTTGAGACTTGATTTATGACCCAGGATGTGATCTATTCTGGAGAATGTTCCATGGGCACTAGAGAAGCATGTGTATTCTGTTGCTTTGGGATGAAATATTCTGAATATATCTGTGATGTCCATCTGCTCCAGTGTGTCATTTAAGATCTTTATTTCCTTATTGATCTTTTGCTTAGATGATCTGTCCATTTCAGTGAGGGGCGTGTTAAAGTCCCCTACTATTATTGTATTATTGTCAATGTGTTTCTTTGATTTTGTGATTAATTGGTTTATATAGTTGGCTGCTCCCATGTTAGGGGCATAGATATTTAAAATTGTTAGATCTTCTTGTTGGACAGACCCTTTAAATATGATATAGTGTCCTTCCTCATCTCTTATTATAGTCTTTGCCTGAAAATCTACTGATATAAGGATTGCCACCCCAGCTTTCTTCTGATGTCCATTAGCATGGTAAATTGTTTCCCATCCCCTCACTTTCGATCTGGAGGTGTCTTCGGGTCTAAAATGAGTTTCTTGGAGGCAGCATCTTGATGGGTTTTGGTTTTTTATCCATTCTGAAACCCTGTTTCTTTTGATTGGGGCATTTAGCCCATTTATGTTTAGGGTAACTATTGAGAGATATGAATTTAGTGTCATTGTATTGCCTGTAAGGTGATTTTTCTGTATATCTTCTCTGTTCCTTTCTGATAATACTTTTAGGGTCTCTCTTTGTTTAGAGGACCCCTTTCAATATTTCCTTTAGAGCTGGTTTGGGGTTTACAAATTCTTTCAGTTTTTGTTTGTCCTGCAAGCTTTTTATCTCTCCTTCTAATTTCAGTGATAACCTAGCTGGATAACGTATTCTTGGCTGCATGTTTTCTCGTTTAGTGCTCTGAATATATCATGCCATTTCTTTCTGGCCTGCCAGGTCTCTGGATAAGTCTGCTGCCAATCTAATATTTTTACCATTGTATGTTACAGACTTCTTGTCCCGTGCTGCTTTTAGGATTTTCTTTGTTGCTAAGACTTGCAAATTTTACTATTAGATGACGGGATGTGGACCTATTCCTATTGATTTTGAGGGGTGTTCTCTGCACCTCCTGGATTTTGATGCTTCTACTCTTTGCTATGTTAGGGAAATTCTCTACAATAATTCTCTCCAATATACCTTCTGCTCCTCTCTCTCTTTCTTCTTCTTCTGGAATCCCAATTATTCTAATGTTGTTTTGTCTTATGGTATCACTTATCTCTCGAATTCTCCCCTCGTGGTCCAGTAGTTGTTTGTCTCTCTTTTGCTCAGCTTCTTTATTCTCTGTCATTTGGTCTTCTATATCACTAATTCTTTCTTCTGCCTCATTTATCCTATCAGTAAGAGCCTCCATTTTTTATTGCACTTCATTAATAGCTTTTTTTATTTCAACTTGGTTAGATTTCAGTTCTTTTATTTCTTCAGAAAGGGCTTTTATTTCTCCAGACAGGGTTTCTCTAATATCTTCCATGCCTTTTTCGAGCCCGGCTAGAACCTTGAGAATTGTCATCCTGAATTCCAGATCTGACATATTACCAATGTTTGTATTGATTAAGTCCCTAGCCTTCGGTACTGCCTCCTTTTCTTTACTTATTTTGTGTGTGTGTGTGTGTGTGTGTGTGTGTGTGTGTGTGTGTGTGTGGTAAGTTTTTCTGCCTTGTCATTTTGTCCAGATAAGAGTATATGAAGGAGCAAATGTAATACTAAAAGGGTGCAAGGACCCCAGGAAGATGTGGTTTAACCAAATCAGAAGAGACCCCAAATCGTGGGGGGGCAGTGGGTAAGAAGTTCAGAAAAGAGAACAAAATATTTAAAATAAGAGAATACAAATAAAGAAAAATATAAAAAAAGAAAAAATATATATATGTATTAGACTGGTGACTAGAACAGGGTCACCCACTTAATTTGGGGAGTATTTTGGTCTCTTAGAAGAAATTACCTCCCAAAAGTTTAAAGAATGAAAAACATAAAAGGGTAAACACAATTAAGGGATGAAATATGACTATAAAGATGAAAAAAAATTTTTTTCTAACAAAGGAGTTGATGAGGTAAGTTAGTAGGGAGATTTAAAAAAAAAAAAAAAGAAAGAAAGAAAGTGATGAGAACTTCCTTGGGCTGGAGACTAGATCAAGCCCGGTACTAGATTTGAGGTGTATTTTCATCTATTCGAAGAAGTTGTACCCCAAATTTTTTAGAAGAAAAAAAACCCTATGTATATACAAAGAATAAAGTTAGAATACAGTGAAGGATAAAATAGAACTATAATAATAAAGGTTCCAAAAATTTTTTTTTTTAAAGAAAGTTATTAAGATAAACTTTTAGAATGTGGTCAAATTTCTGTTTCTAGAATTATTGCTCTTCTTCTCTTCTATCTCCTGTTGGATTCATAGGTGTTCGGAATGGTTTGATAGGCTATCTAGCTGATCTCCTGCTGCCTGATGTCATCTCAGCCTGCTACTTCTCTGCCATCTTGACTTCATAATATCTCTAAATTAATAATTTCTGTCAGATTCAAATGCAGCTCTTGAGTAACTGACAAGTATTAATAAAACGTGCTTTTTAAAGATGTGGATGTTACTACACTGATAGAGAAACAGTCCTTCTTTTTTTTTTTTTTTTTTTTTTTTTTTTTACCTGGGACTCTAAACTTTTACATTCGATGTGATACAACAGAGGTAAGCACAGGGTCATCTCTGGACCTGGATGGTCACTTTGGTATTCAAAGAGCTGCTGACAATTGAACTGAGTTTTAGGAAGGAGGAAGACTCAGAGTAAGGTGTAGGGGAGGTCATCCAGACAAAAGAAACCTCATGAGCAACACATATGTTTTAAGCAGGGTATTGGCTTGATCTGGTTGAGTTATAAATGGTTTGCTTTGACAGCAGTGATGAATAGTAAGTGGTAAGGCAGAGAAACTAGAATGAATTTTTACAGACTGATTATATCTGTATAAATAGCATCAAAATGAAGAGAATACTGGAACACTGTCCATATCTCCTAATTACCTCCTATGTCCCCTTCCAGTCACTGATGCATGAAAGGATAATCATAGTCATGACTTTTAAAATATCTTCCTTTTTTTTTTTTTTTTTGCACTATATGTGAATGACATAAACAATGCACTTTTTGTTCGGGTCATTTTTTATTTGGTTTCATTTCATTTATGGGTTTCAGCTATGTTGTTACATGATTTAGATATTTCATCTTATTGCCATGGAATTGGTGTGACTATAGCACCGTTTATTTATTCGTTTAATTGCTGAAAGGTTTTTGATTAGTTTCTAAGGTTTTGATCACTTCAAACAGTGCTATTGCTAGGGCACCTAGATGTCTCAGCTGGCTAAGTGTCCAACTCTTGATTTCAGCTTAGGTCATGATCTCATGGTTCAGCTGGTGCCCACTGATGGAGCATCTGCTTGAGATTTTCTCTGTCTCCTCTCTCTCCCTTGGCCACCATGCCCTGCTTGTGCACTCTTGCCCTTTCTTTCTCAAATAAATCTTAAAAACAAACAAACAAATATTGCTATTACAATGAACATTCCAGTACATATTTTTGGATGGAATTTTGTATGCATTTCTTTTAGGCATAAGTATAGGAGCAGAAATCCAAGAGCATATGAAATGCATTTCAAGATTTAGTAGAGATTGCAGAAACGTATTTTCAAAGAAGTACCAACTTACACTTTCTTCAGCTATACAAGAGCATTATCATTCTCTATGTTTTCTCTAAAACTTAATATTTTATCAGTAATATTGATCTTCACAAATCTGGTGGATTTGTGGTTAGTACATCATGGTGGTTTTAACTGACATTTATCAAATGATCCAAAGAAACTCTTCAGTATTTGTTGTGTGTGTTTATACATAGTCTCTTGTACGTTCTCTTTATATGTGTTTTCTCAGAAATATTGGGAATATACTTCTCCACTTTATCCATTGACTTTGTACTCTGTTAAAAGCTGATAAATGAAACTTCTTACTTCTACTATAATCCCTTAATGGTTAACACATTTTCCATGCAATACAGAAATTTTGTTCTTCTCTAGTGTCATCAAAGTGCAACTTTTGTCTCCAAAAGTTGCATTTCATGCATGCGTGACATATATTTAAAATACATGGTGTTAGACCTTGGAGTTCATGATGTTGTCCTAATGTACCTCAGGGCACAGTTTAGGAGCTACAGAGATAGTGTAAATTCATGTTTCTTCTGCTTACTTTAGTCCATGTGACTTTGAAGGAGTTTTCCAATAAATCAATTAGCAAATAAAGATATTATTAATTACTTCATATGGTCTCCTCTTCAGACCTATCATCATATTCCCTATTTAATCTTGATAGTTATAGTTTGTTATTTTTCCTTTGCATCTTTTATTTTTCTTGAACAAATGATTAAAGGGCTTACTTAACTCGTACATTGTACTATTTAAAAACTAAGGTTTTTATTGTACTATTTAAAAACTATAGGTCTGTCTACCTCTAACAACCAGTTCTCAATGCCACATGTGACTTTTAAAATTAGGGCAAAAAAATTAAACTTCTTACCTTAAGGAATCATAAATGGATTTAGTCATCCTAATGTGTTTTTTATTTATTAACTCTTTCCTACTAATTCTCACCACATTTCTGAGATTTCCATTTTAAAATAGGAAATGATTACTTTTATCTGTTTTATAAGTGTGAACCTAAGTCAGATTTTAATTGTATGTAAGGTGTTACTTTGCTCTTTCCTCTATTGTAACTTCACATGGTGTGTGACCTCTATGTTGAGCTGCTCAGGTGGTATGAGATTAGTTGTCTGAAAGCCTTAAGACTGAGGCAGAGATTGGGATAATTTTTGTAACTCAACAAAGTAATGGAATAAAGATGTTCATAATAGTTATTTATTTTTTATATTCTTAAGACTTTTTACATTCTCTCTATAGCGTTTGTCTTCTTTTTTCTTTGTGACTGTGTTTCTCGCTCTCTCCTGGTGTCACTGTTGTTACAGGTTGTTACAATTTTCTTGATTGTTTCAAAGGACAAACTTCTGAACTTTTGCCTTTGTTAATTTACTGTTTATTTGCTACATCACTGATTCCTTACTGAATTATTTCCCTTCTTCTCCACCATTGTCATTTAGTTTGTTCTTCCTAGTTTTATAAGATGTACATTTAGATAATGAATCTTAGGCTTTTCCTATTTTTTATCATAAAAATGTAAAGCTATGTTTTTCTCTCTAAGCATAATAAATGCCTTCTGCAAATATTGGTATGTAATATGTTCACCATAATTTATTTAAAATCACTTGTAACTTTCTAAATTGTCCGTGAATTCTTTTTTGACCTACGTGTTATTAAAAAGCAAGTTGTTATTTTTTTAAAATACTTAGGACTTTCTCAGGCATCTAATATTCAGATTCTAATTTGTTTCTGTTTGTGTCAGAGGACATAGTTTGAAAGAGTACTCTCCTTTGAAATTGAAGGACATTTGTTTTCTGGCCCAGCTCAGTGTTACATTGGTAAACATTTCATGTGTTCCGGAGAAGAAATTGCATTGTCTAGCTATTAGATGTAGTTTTCTAGGAGCACCATGTGGGATAAAGTAATCAATAGTGATATTCAGATCTTCCATATTGTTATTGATATTTTGCCTAGTTGGTCTGTCAATTCCTGAGTGGTGTTAACGATCATAATTATGGTTATGGATTTGCCTGGTAGTTTTGCCAAATCATAATTCAGCTATTTTACAATTTCATTATTTCCATTGTTTGGGGAATACATAGTTACAAATATTAAGTTTTCTGATATATTGAGCCTATTATCATTATGAATTGTCACTTCTGCCCTCTGGCAATATTCCTTGTCTCACTATCTATCTGTTCTTGTATTTAGACAGTTATTCTAGTCACTCTAGCATTATTACTATTCAAGATGCATAGTACATGATTTTGTTTTCTTTTAGTTTCAGTGTCTTTGTGTTTATCGATTTCACATGTATCTTTAGTAAAAGCATATACTGGAGTTTAGTTTTTTCACCTAGCCTAAAAATCTCAGTCTTCTGAGAATTTAGTCTGCTAACTTGTACTGCAGTGATTTAAATGTTTGGATTTTTATTTATTTTATGATTTTTTAATAGACCATATTTTAAGATCATTTTTTAACATTTTATTTATTATATAAAAGAGAGCTAGAAAGGGGCAGAGGCAGAGGAAGAGGGAGAGAATGAATCACAAGCATGCCCTGTGCACAGCCCAATGTGGGGCTCAATCTCACCACTCTTGAGACTGTGACCTTAGTTGATATCAAGAACTGGATATGTAACAGAGTGAGCCACCCAGGTGCCCCTAGAGCAGTTTTAATTTCACCAAAAAAGGAGCTGGAAGTACAAAGAGTTCCTATCTACCCTTCACACCTCCATACCTGTAGTTTCCCACTATTAGTATCTTGCATCAGTGAGATACAGCTGTTAAAAGGATGGGACAATCCTGTTACATTATTATGAACCAAAGTTCTTAATTTACCTTCTTCCTATTGTCAATTCTATTGCTTTTGACAAATGCAGAACTACATGTATCCACTGTTGCAGTAACATACATGATACTTTGCCCAAAAAAATGCCATTTTCTTCCTATTTTTTCCCTCTGTCTCTCTCCTCAACCCCCTAGCAACTGTTGAGCGTTTTTACTACCGCCACTGATTTATCTTTTCCAGAATGTCACACAGTACATCTACTTCTCAGATTGTTTTTTTTTTACTTAACAATATGTATTTAAGTTTTTTCCCATGTCATTTCATGGTTTGTTAGTGCATTTCTTTTTAACCCTGAACAATATTCTTTTACCTGGATATGTCACAGCCTGTTTGTTTACCTGCTAAAGTACATCTTGGTTGCTTCTGAGTTTTGGCAATTATTAATAAAGCTGTTATAAACATTCCTATGCAAGGTTTCATGTGACTATTTGTCATCCAAATTTGCTCTGTATGCGAGTTTTCAACTTATTTAGATGAATGCCATGAAGTGCTTGTGTTGACCTGTATGCTAAATTTTATAAGTAACTGTCCAACTGTCTTTCAAAGTGGCTGTACAATTTTGCCTCCCATTCACAATCAATTTGAGTTCCTATTATTTATTGCTATTATTATATTTATTTGTGTTATATATTGTGTTATATATTATATATTTTGGTCTACATCCTCACCAGCACTGGTGTTGTCAGCGTCTTGGGTGTCTGATGCTCTAAAAAACTGTGGAGTGGTATTTCATTGTTTTGTTCCTCTGTTTGGAGAGAGCACGCATCTGCACATGTTGAGCGGGGGAGGGGCATAGGAAGAGAATCTTAAGCAGCCTCCCTCTGGAGCACAGAGTCTGACACGGGGCTTGAATTCATAACCCTGAGATGATGACATGATTCAAAACCAAGAGTCAGAGATTTTCATATTAGAATAGTAAATACTTGCTTTTATCTGATTTTGACCAACTGAGCCACCCAGGCACCCATCTCATTGTTTTAATTAGCAATTCTCTTGTAACTTAAGATGCTGAACGTCTTTTCAAGTGCCTACTTGCTATATGTGTACCTTTGTGAGGGGTCTATTCATATTTTATCCAAGTTTTAATTGGTTATTTATTTTCTTAATATTGAATTTTAGGAATTCTTTGTATACAGCAGATACCATTCTTTCACCATATGTGTTTGCACATATTTTCTACCAGTCTGTGCCTTTTCATTTACATTTACATGATCTGTCTCTCTCTCTCTTTTTTAAAGATTTTATTTTATTTATTTGACAGAGTGAGTGAGCGAGAGTGGGAACACAAGCAGGTGGCATAGGGGTGGGAGGCAGAGAGGAGCATACCTCCCACCTAGCATGGAGCCCAATGTAGGGCTTGATCCCAGCATCCTGGGATCATGACCCAAGCCTAAGGCAGATGCTTAATGACTTAGCCACACAGGCACCCCTGCATGATAGTGTCCTTCACAGAGAATACACTTTAATTTTAGTGAATTCCAACATATTAATTTTTCTCATGGATACTCATTTTAGGTCGTAACAAAAATTTATCACCAAACTCAAGACCATCCAGATTTTTTCCCCTAAGTTTTACACTTTTGTGTTATATATTTTGGTCTGTGATCCACTTGGAGCTAATTTCGCTGAAAGGTGTAAGATCTGGGTCTAGATTCATTTTTTGCATGTGGATGTCCAGTTTCAACACTATTTGTGCTAAGGGGACTTATCTTACCTCATTGTCTTGCTACTTTGTCAAGGGTCAATTGAGCATATTTGTGTGAATCTAGTTCTGGGCTCTCTCTTCTGTACCATTGATGTATTTGTTCTTTTACAAACATCACACTGTCTTGGTTACTACTTTATATTAAGCCTCAAGTTGGGTAGCATCTGTCTTCCAGTTATGCTCTTCCCCTTCCCTGTTGGGGTGGCCATTCTGGACCTTTTATCTCTTCATACAAATTTAAGAATCAGTTTGTCAATAACTGTAAAAAACATGTTGGAATTAGGATTGTGTTGAAGTTGGGAAGAACTGACATCTTGACAGTGTTGAGCCTATCAAATATGAAAATGGAGCATCTTCAGGTTAGTTCTTTGATTTCATTCATGAGTTTTACATTTTTCCTTATGTAGCTTTTATACATGTTTTTTTAGATTCATATGTGTTTCATGTGGGGTATGTTAATGTAAGTACTACTATGCTTTTAATTTCAAATTCTACTTGTTCCTAGTTAGTAGTCTTTTTCTTTTCATGGTTATCATTAAAATTCTCAAATTAAAAGGGCCCATTTATTTGTGATTTTTATTTTTTGAGATTATATGTATGCATTTCTTTACATATTTTAGTGCATTTATAATAGTTTAAGTTCCTTTTCTAGTAGGTACATCTTGATTACTTCAAGTATTGATTTTTTTTTCTTGAGTATGAGTCATTTTCCTGTTTGTTGATATATTCCTTTGCTTATTTTAATTTGAAAATTTTCAAATATCTATTTATTTATTTTAGAGAGAGAAAGCACACGGAGAAGGAGCTAAGGGAGAGGGAGAGAGAATCTCAGGTAGACTCTACACTGAAACCAGAGCCTGATGCAGTGCTCAATCTCATGACCCTGAGATCACGACCAAAGCTGAAACTAAGAGTCGAGTACAACTGACTGTGCCACCCAGGTGATGCAAGTGCCCCTTAAGTTCAGATTTGGAACAATAGATTGTGCAATGTATATTGCACATTTTGGACAATGTATTTAGGAGTCAGGGTCTGTGATGTCTCTGAAGAGTGATTTTCTTCTAGCATACAGGTCATTTGAATGGACTCAAACTCCAGACTGAATTTGCCAGAAGATAATGATAACTGAAATCTCTACTAAGATTTTTTTAGTTTGTAGAAGCTGCTTTTTCTTTGTCAAATGCCAGCACCACCACCCCCCCACCTCCTGGCCTCTCCCTGTGGTTGTATAATTTAGTGGTCAGCAAAGGATTTGGATACATTTTACGTGCAGATTTTAGCATTTACCTCACTTGATTTCCTTCTCCCCATGTTCTTGACTTAAGTCTAGATTGGTACTCTGCTCCAAACTCTGTGCTCTGACAGACCAAGCCAGGAAGGCTGTAGCTTTATGCCTTCCTGAGAAGCACATAGTTTCAAGAATATAATGAAACAAAGACTCACAAATTTCTTACTTTGATCATGCAGTTTCTTCTTTCTAGACTCTTCTTTAGTATTAGTTTACCTTTGCTTACTTTTCATTGCCTTTAAGTGGACTTTTCTGAGATTTTCTTTTGGAACATTGACCTAAATTAACTACAATATGTTGATAGTGAAGAAGTTCAGGACATGTTATCCCAGCACATGTCCCTTTGGTATATAGATTATTTTGAGGTGAAGTCTCTCTCTGAATTCCCCTCATCTGCCTAAAGAGAGATTCTCCAAGGATCTCAACCATGATAAATCCTCTCCCTGGGTGTTTCATGCCCCAGAGAAGGCTGACTATTGTCACAGAAAGAAAATAAGAAGTTGACACTTCTTAAAAGAATTTATTTGTAACTCCCAAATCAACCTAGTCTTTTCATAGTCAATGCAGACATGAACAGAGTTGTAAAAAAAAAAAATCAGAGTTGTCTAACTTACATGTTGCCAACAGAGGGCAGCAATGCCTGCTTTTCATTTAAATGCCCATAATGTGAACAAATTTTGTTTTTTCAGTCTGCTCAGTGACATGGTTTTCACACTTCTGTACTTAGGGTGGGGGACAGCAGATTTTGTTGCTTAAAATGGCTCCCCAAGAATAGTGCTGAAAGTCTGTGTAGTGTTTTTCTTTTATAGTTTTAATTAATTAACTTAATAATTTATTTTTACTTAAGAGAGAAAGGGGGGAGAGGGAGAGGAAGAGAGAGAATCTTAAGCAGACTGCATGCCCAGCATAGAGCCTGAAGCGGGGCTCAATTTCATAACCATGAGATCATGACTTGAGCCAAAATCAGAAGTTGGTCACTTAACCGAATGAGCCACCCAGGGGCCTCTCTATCTGGTGTTCCTAGTACAAAGTAACTATAATGTGTCTTATAGAAAAAATACATGTTTTAGATAAACTTTGTTCAGGTTTGACTTACACTGTTACCATGAGTTATATGTTAATGAATTAATAATATATATTTAAAAAATAAGTTTTTCCACCAGAAACACACAGAAAATGTGGTCATGTATTGTTCAATTGGTGGAAATGTGACCAGAGGATCCTAGGAAGTTAACCCTATATCCACAAGGAATTATTCAGTGTTTCCTAATTTGAAACTTACGATGACTTCATAGAATAAACTCTATTTTCAAGCTATAAATAATGAGAATCAGGGGTGTGTGTGTGTGTGTGTGTGTGTGTGTTCACAGATGATTGTAGGTTTACTGACAGCCACTTACCATTGTTTCTGGCTTCTAAATACAATCTGCACTAATAAGACTTCTTATTCAGGAATAACTTATACCAGAAAGCAAAGACGTGCTCAAGGAATGATAGACATTTTGAAGTATATAGAAGCCTGCTTGGTGGTTCTCTCTCTGTGTATTAAGGACAACTGGGCATCAAAATAATTACAAGTATTTTATTATACCCCCTATCATAAAGCAGGAACTCATGAGTCCATACTGACACAAATATATAAGGGAGAAAAGAAAACTCTTCTTTTTTTAAATTTTTTCAATTAAAAAAATTTTTAAAGATTTTATTTATTTGACAGTGGTCACAAGTAGGCAGAGAGGAAGGAAGGGGTGGAAGCAGACTCGCCCCTGGACAAAGAGCCCAACACGGGGCTCGATGCAAGGACCCCGAGATCATAACCTGAACTGAAGGCAGAGGCTTAACCCACTGAGCCACCCAGGCTTCCATTTTTTTTTTTTTTAAGAAAACTCTTTAAAAAAAAAAAACAAAAACTCTTCTTTAATGAAATAACTAAATAAAGAAGTTATGCTAGGCATTAATAACTGGGAAAATAATGCTGGTGGCTGAAGCTTTGTTAAGGAACAGCGTGCTGGTCTAATACTGAAATAGCACTCTTCACAATGATGATTTTACCACGGTGAAATCTGAGTCTGGTTATGAGGAAACATCCTCCAGGCCCAGGTGAGGGATCATTTTATAATGTGAAAACTTGCAAAAGTTCAAGAGTATTAAGGATATAATAGCCAGGACAGATTAAGCAACTCTTTCAGACTGAAGGTTTATGAAACATGAAAATCACAAGCAACTGCTTCCTGGGCAAATAGCTGAACTAGAAACAGAGAAGATACATTCATGTGATGGTGGCAAAGTTCCACAGAAGTCTCTGAACTGGAACATAGCCTTGTAGCACATTGTTTCCTAAACGGGAGGGTTGTATGGTGGTGATGTAGAGGAACATCCTGATTTTTAGAAGGTGCACACTAGAGTGCTTGAACAGTGGCAGGACATTACAATAGAAAAGGATGCCTGCCTGCTTGCTTGCTTGCTTGCTTTATTCTATGTATATTTGTATATATGTAATATATCTATATAATCTATAATTGAGAGCAGAGCAGTCTTAATCATTTCACTTAGGGGAAATTTTTTTTTTTTTTACTTTATTTAAGCTTTATTTAAACATATGATGTAACCCCACCACCCTCACCCAACCCCTCTTCCCCCCACCCCCCTCAGTTTGTTTTATGACATTAAGAGTCTCTTTTGGTTTTTCTCCCTCCCGATCCCATCTTCTTTCATTTTTACTTTTCCTACCACCTTAACTCCCACCCCCATTGCATCTCCACTTCCTCATATCAGGGAGATCATGTGGTAGTTGTCTTTCTCCAGTTGACTTATTTCGCTAAGCATAATACGCTCTAGTTCCATCCATGTCGTCGCAAATGGTAAGATTTCATTTCTTTTGATGGCTGCATAGTATTCCATCGTATATATATATATACCACATCTTCTTTATCCATTCATCTGTTGATGGACATCTAGGTTCTTTCCATAACTTGGCTATTGTGGACATTGCTGCTATAAACATTCGGGTACATGTGCCCCTTTGGATCACTACGTTTGTATCTTTAGGATAGATACCCAGTAGTGCAATTGCTGGGTCATAAGGTAGCTCTATTTTCAATTTTTTGAGGAACCTCCATGCTGTTTTCCAGAGTGGTTGCACCAGCTTGCATTCCCACCAACAGTGTAGGAGGGTTCCCCTTTCTCCGCATCCTCGCCAGCAACTGTCATTTCCTGACTTGTTCATTTTAGCCATTCTGACTGGTGTGAGGTGGTATCTCATTGTGGTTTTGATTTGTATTTCCCTGATGCCCAGTGATATGGAGCACTTTTTCATGTGTCTGTTGGCCATCTGGATGTCTTCTTTGCAGAAATGTCTGTTCATGTCCTCTGCCATAGATCAATGGAACAGAATAGAGAGCCCAGAAATAGACCCTCAACTCTATGGTCAACTAATCTTCGACAAAGCAGGAAAGAACATCCAATGGAAAAAGGATAGCCTCTTCAACAAATGGTGTTGGGAAAAAAAGGGGAAATTTTTGGAATAATTTTTAGGTTTAGCCACACAAGAAGTTATTATATTCACAGCTTTTAGTAACTTAATGAGGTCACTAATTTGTAGATATAATATTACAGTAATAATTTTTACTGCTATTTTAAGTAGAGAAGGACATTTTCCTGTGGATGTGCTTATTTCAGCCAATTCATTAGCTTACTCTCTCTGTGTAGTTTACCATCACCATAAAAAAAAATCCACTTTATCTCATAAAGGCAGGTAATTGAAATTATAGCTTTTCCATGCAAAAAAATATTTAATTTGATCTTAAATTCTTGTCACAAATTTCATCTATACAAGTTGCTAATAAAATAGATAAATCATACATGATTTATTTAGTGTCAATTTCAAAGTTCCCCATTCTTAAAACAAAAAATAAACTTCTTGGGAAGAATAAAAAAGGCTCTTAGGTAGAATTGACTTTCCTTAAATTTAATTTTGTTTCTTTGTATACATTTTTAAAATTCATAAGGTAAATTTAAGTTTTTGTTAAATTACTGAAGTAAAAACAAAGTTGATTTTCATTAATGTTATTGACAGTGTCCAATAGCAAATTTTAACTCAGCCATAATCTAAAACAATATGCAAACAAATTAGTCTAAGACACAAATTTATATGACTTTGAAAAAATATTCTTTATGGAATGGTATCATAAAAGTGAATAGTTAGGCATAGTAATTACAGAATTACCATATAAAGGCTTTATTTCCTTGAACTCTTTTTACAAGCTTGTGTATGTATAAAAAAGTATTATTATGCTACAAGTAAAGAATTGAAGTTCCTTTAGTATGAGATCTGTGCCTAGTTCTTGCAGCACAAAATACTTAATTCTCAGGCAAAATTGAGTCAAATCAAAGGGATTTATTTTCAACTGAAATGAAATAAATTCTACCCTTGCTCAGGATGCTTGTTAAACACCGCAGCTTGCTCACACATAAAAGAATGGAAAACAGTAGCAAAATATTCACTGCTTTCTTCCGAGTGGCAAGATAGTCTTAGGAACTGTGACAGAAATACACTGCTGGCTTAGGACAGAGCAGTCATCTCAATGTGAGTGCTATCAGACTGCATACCACAGCTCCCTGACATTTTATTCTCTCAAAGTCCACTACTCTGGCTGAGCCAAAGGTTCAGAAAAAGGGTTACATTTGCTCAGTCTAGAAAGGAAGCTAAATGTTCATTCTGTCCTGTAGTGCTTCCCATCCTTCAGTAAGACTTGAGACTTGATTTACTACTGCACTCTCAAGCCCAAGCACAAAAAAACCCCACAATTTTCCAGTGATTTTTTTTTTTTTGGTCAACGTGATTTTCCATAAGATTTCATTTCCATTTAAATCAGAGGGTTTTGGGACGCCTGGGTCGCTCAGTTGGTTAAGCGGCTGCCTTCGGCTCAGGTCATGATCCCAGCGTCCTAGGATCGAGTCCCACATTGGGCTCCTTGCTCGGCGGGGAGCCTGCTTCTCCCTCTGCCTCTGCCTGCCTCTCTGTCTGCCTGTGCTCGCTCTCTCTCTCTAACAAATAAATAAATAAAATCTTAAAAAAAAAAAAAATCAGAGGGTTTTGCCATTTGAAGCCAAAACATTTTCTCCAAGGACTTTCAGAGACTTGTTTAACCAGCTTCTGCATAAAAAATTGTCTTCTAAGACTAATACTGTAACAGAACTAATGTGAGTTCCCTTCTTGGTGAGTTACAGAGAGTGACTATACCAGGTAGAGTTGTAACGCAAAGGTGTCTTTTGAAGCAAAGAAGATGTTGGGGAATAAGTTTCAAAGCTGTGCCTTCCTAGTTAGGGGGCAGTGGGTTTCTTTTATTTAAGGTTAAGATGAATGTTCACAAAAGGGAGTTTTGTCATTGCATGTCCAGGTGGTGTTATGCATGAGTACTTAGGAAACATGTCTATACATGCATTGTATGTTATGTTCATATCACTACTTGAGTGGAGATTTTAACATTATAATGAAGCAGAGGTAGGAGGAAGGTAAGGGGGCTATGGGCATGTTCTCAGAGACCCTATGAATTAGATGGGGCAATGGCTGGGATGAGCACTGGGTGTCGTATATAAATGATGAGTAACTACATTTTACACCTAAAACTAGTATTAGACTGTATGTTCACCAACTGGGATTTAAATGAAGGGATGACACTAAAAAAAAAAATAAGAAGAAGAAAAATAAAAAGTAAGTAATGAACTAGATGGGGTTTGGGGGCTCCTTATCTCACGTAGGGAATGCAGGGCCTTGCTTACTTCTGACCCAGCGCTGGGGTGGGTCATTTAATGCCCCTGATATGGCTAAGCCATTTCTTTGTCTGACAGACTATTTGTTTTTTGCACTCCTTTTTTCCTTTAAGGTCCTTAACTACCAAGATTTTTGCTATTTTTTGTTTGTTTGTTAGTTTGTTGTTGTCATTCTGACACTTTCTAGGGGTTTTGTAACACATGTGCTTGGGCGAGTAGAGTATAGATCACAGGAAATGGCTGGGAGCCTGAAATGACATTGTGTCACAGAAGCTATGTCTCCTTTTTCTTTTTCTGGGGGCCCTGAACTCTTTCTACTTATAGTTTTTGAACTGACTCTTTATCTTCAAAGCATAAGCAAAATCTGTCCCATTTTCTTGCAAGTATTCCTTGCAATACCCCTTTTGGCTAAAGCACCCTGCTGCAAAGTCTTCCTCTGCTACACCTTTTGATTTCTTAGTGGAGGATTTATATTCTTTGTCCACATTTCACACCATGGTTAAATGTGCTCAAGTGAGCTGGTTCTTGAGAAATAGCAACTTTATGGCATTATCTAGAACTGTTTTTTCATTTTATCACCAAGAATTGTTGACACCAACATCTATGAAGAAAGTAGTTCTATATTGTAATGCAAGTGTCCCCCTTTTTACTCCTGACTCCCCCCTCTCCATTATTTTTAACAGTTGAAACATCTTGTGCCACAAACTCTGGACAGTACAGCAGAAATGCAGGTATCAATATAGTCCTTCCACACAGGTATTTTGTTTCTAGATGTAAGGACAGAAACAATAAGTTGATTTCTACCTTTGCTTATCCTAAGCAGTATTTTGTTATAGAAAACAATGTTTTCTTTAATTTCACCATCATTTATGAATATTTTGATTGAGATGTAATTGACATGTAACATTTTATTAGTCTCAGCTATACAACATGATGCAGTATTTATATATGCTGTCAAATGTTTACCACAATAAGTAGTTACTATCAGTCTTCATACAATGATACAGAACATTTCTGTTTATAGCATTTAAGATTTACCTTTAGTAACTTTCAAATATGCAATGAAATACAATGTTACTGATGCTAATCACCATCCTATAAAATTACATTCCAGGACCTACTGATTTCATAACTAAACTGAAACCTCTTGACTCCCTTCATTCATTTCACTTAACCTCCCACCCTCCTATCCTCTGGGAGCCACCCTTCTGGTTCCCTGTATCCGTGAGTTTTATTTGATCTTGTTCAATTGTTTTGTTTTTTTTAGGTTCCACATAAGAGTAACATTATATTGATTTCTCTTTCTCTTTCTGACTTATTTCACATGGCATAAGACCATCAAGCTTCATCCATGTTGTTGCAAATAGTAAGATTTCACTCTTTTTATGGCTGAGTAGAATTCCTAAATACCTACATATCTATACAGATATATAGTGCATAAATATGTATTCCTAATGTTCCTTATATATGTATTGTACATACATTCCTACACATAAACACAGTATTCAATTATATATCTACAATGTATATGCATGCATATATGTGTGTGTGTGTGTATATACACACGCAACTTTACATCATCCCTATGCATTCATCCATTGATAGATACTTAGGTTCTTTCATATCTTAGCTATTATAAATAAAGCTGCAATAAGCATAGGGGTAATTAGTGTTTTTATTTACTTCAGATAAATATCCAGAAGTGAAATTGCTGGATCATATGGTAGTTCTATTTTTTTTAAGATTTATTTATTTATTTATTTGACAGAGATAGAGATCACAAGTAGGCAGAGAGGCAGGCAGAGAGAGAAGGGGAAGCAGGCTCCCTGCCGAGCAGAGAGCCCGATTCGGGGCTCGAGCCCAGGACCCTGGGATCATGACCTGAGCCGAAGGCAGAGGCTCAACCCAATGAGCCACCCAGGTGCCCCTGGTAGTTCTATTTTTAACTTTTAGATTAACCTTTGAAATGTTTTCCATATCGGTTGTACCAATTTATATTTCTAGTAACAATTTATATGTTCTTTATGCCAACACTTGTTATTTCTTGTCTTTTTTTGGGGGGGTGGGGAGCAGAGGGTGAGAAAGAAGGAAGAGAACCCAAAGTGGAATCCATGTTCCACACCGAGGCTGAAATTGTGCTTGATCTCAAAACCCTGAGATTTTGTCTTGAGATCAAGACTCAGACACTTAATTGACTGAGCCACCCAGGTGCCTCCTTATTTTTTGTCTTTTTGATAACAACCATTCTAATAGGTATGGGATAATATGCCATTGTGATGTTGATTTGCAATTCCATGATGATTACTGATTTTGGAATGTTTTCATGTTGGCCATTTGTACCTCTTCTTTGGGAAAATGTCTGTTTACATCCTCTACCTATTTCTTAATCAGATTGTTTCTATTGAATTGTATGAGGGGTTTTTTTAATGTATTTTGGATATTAGCCCCTTAATAGGATACATGATTTGAACGGGAGAAATTACTTGTGATTGGTTGCCATGATTTTCTTGATGGTTTCCTTTGCTGCAGAAGCTTTTTAGTTTGATATAGTCCCACTTATTTTTGCTTTTGGAGCCACATTAAAAAAAAAAAAACATCATTAAGGTCAGTGTCTTGGAGTTTGCCACCTAGTTTTTGTTTTGTTTTGTTTTTTAATGAGCATTTCATGGGTTCAAGTCTTAGGTTCAAGTCTTCAACCAAGTTTGAATTGATTTTTGTATATGGTAATAAGAGAGTAGTCTGATTTCTTTTTCTTTCTTTCTTTCTTTTTTCATATTGCTGTCTAGTTTTCCCAATGTCATGTATTGAAGACACTATCTTTTCCCCATTTTATATTCTGGTCTTCTTTAACATAAGTTCTCATACATGCATGACTGTATTTCTCTTTATTCTGTTACACTGATCTATGTGTTGGTTTTCTTGCCAACACCATATTGTTCTGATTACTATAGTTTGGTAATATAGTTGGAAATCAGGGATCAAGGTGCCTCCAGCTTTGTTCCTTCTTTTTTTTAAAGATTTTATTTATTTATTTGAAAGACAGAGATCACAAGTAGGCAGAGAGGCAGGCAGAGAGAGAGAGGAAGGAAAGCAGGCTCCCTGTTAAGCAGAGAGCCTGATGTGGGGCTAGATCCCAGGACCCTGGGATCATGACCTGAGCTAAAGGCAGTGGCTTTAACCCACTGAGCCACTCAGGTGCCCCATGCTTTGTTCCTTCTTAAGCTTGCTTTGGCTATTTAGGATCTTGGTTGTTCCAGACAAATTTTAACATTGTTTTATTTTTATTTTAAAATGCTGCTTGGTACTTGATAGGGATTTCATTTAATCTACAGATGGCTTAAGGTAATATAAACATTTTAAAAATCTTAATTATTTCAATCTGTGAGCACAGAGTGTCTTTCAAATTATTTCTAACTTCTTTATCAACTATATACACATTTTAGGAGACAGATATTTCACTTCCTTGGTTAAATTTATACCTAGATACTTTATTCCTTTGATGCAACTGTAAATGGAATTATTTTCTTAATTCTTTTGGTAGTTTATTAAAAATGGAGAGGAACGGTACAGATTTTTGTTTATTGATTTTGTACTCTACAATTTTACTGAATTTGTTTATAAGCTCTCACTTTTTTAGTAAAGTCTTTAGGGTTTTCTAAATATAAAATCATAAGTTGTGGGTATTATGGAGGGCAAATATTGCATGGAGCACTGGGTGTGGTGCATAAACAGTGAATTCTGGAACACTGAAAAGAAATTTAAAAAATAAATAAAAATTAAAAAAATAAAATCATAGGTTCTGCAAATAGTGACAATTTTACTTATTCTTTTCCAATCTGGATACTGGTTATTTCTTGTGCCTAACTGCTGTGGCTAAGCCATTGAATAATATGTTGAATAAATAAAACTATCAGAAGAACCTAAAGTACTTGATACTCCAGGCTTGAAAACACACACACATACACACACACACACACACACACAC
>RCUC01163360.1:0-74836 GCA_003697995.1 Taxidea taxus jeffersonii | reverse complement strand
GTACACAGAGGGCCAAATGTTTACACATGTGGGTATTTCTGAGTGGCATTTCCAGTGTCAGCCGCTAGAAGTCCTTAGTTAGACACATTTGCTACACTGGAAGAGAGGAGAAAGGAGCAAAGATGAGAGAAAACACTGCAAAGAGAAAACTGGGCTTGGGGAGAGTGCTACAAAGAGGAATAAAAGATTGAAAAAAAAGGAAAAACAAAGGCAAAATCACAGAGGCAGAGCTCAGAGGAATTAAAACAACAAATGCACCAGGGTGCTTTATCTTATCAAAAATCATATTTTAAAGCAGAGAAGAATATTTTATTTTATGTAGACAACTGAATCAACTATTAAGCTACAACCAAACACTGATTTAAAAGAAATTCACTCCTATTTCTAGATTAATTGGGGTTTAGCATTACTACAGGTCTCTGTATGTTCTCAGACATGTTTAAATAGACCAGAAGCTGGAGAAGCTCCAATAGGCAAAATAGCTTGGGGTATTAGAAAAGAACTCTGGAAATACCTAGGGATCTAACAGATCAAAAGATTAGTTATAAAGCCAGTATACAGATTTTAAATGTTTATCCTACTATAAACTGTTGGCAAAGTTTTAAAACGTCTGAATAGTTTCAGCTTCAGGAAGTACACAGAATTTCAAAAAGTTGAAAAGAATTTTGGTTTTGCTCTTGGGCTGTTGTTGGCCCTGTACAATACAATATTCCAAGGAAACAAAAACTGTTGAAAATTAAGCAACAAAACAGAACCTAAGCTATCCTAAAGAGGAACTCTACCGAATTATAAAACTTCCAGAAAGTATATAATAATTCTTATTAGTTCATATAATAATACATTGTACTATACTTTTCTGCATGGAGAACACATATATTGTAAAGTTCAAATGCATTTAAATTATAATAATGTTCTCATCTCTCCATTTTATGGAGCCTTATCTCATCAGGGAATAACTTGGTGTGCTACACAGAATTACATGGGGTTTACATGATCACCGTGGGAAGACTCAAAGTTCTCATACTCAGTGGGCTAGTCTACGGCATGCGATGAGTCACTGGGCACCATGGCTGCCTCAAGGAAACACACACACAAACCCCATCCTCGCCAGGCCTTTGGTCATGTCATGTCAGCCTCTTAACGCTGTAAACTGCATCTTCCACTCTCCCAAACTATAATAACAATGTGATTGCATGACACTCGGCAGGAAACCCAAGTGCATCTGGTGTCCAAGCAGTCTCTGCTGTCAGGATAGGAGGAAGGAATGGGAGGACAGAGGGACTCAGAAACTTGCAAAGGGACTTAGAGCTGGGCCTAAGGGGCAGCCAGGCACAGTCCAGAGGGGACACAGTCTACAGCCGGCCACTCCCTCTGCTTCTAGTAAATGCCTGGAAAGCTGGAAGGAAAGAAGGACAACTCGCTGCTGTTAAGTCTCCAGTCTCAGAAGTTTTCAGGACAGTGAGTTCAGAGGCTACCCCTTGGATGGAGGGGAGTGTCCTCAAGAAACTGATAAGAATGGCTTAAAACTTGGCCAGAATCACCCCTGCAGAAGAACTGAGCTCCTTAAACCCAATTATTCAGTGAGCATGCTACTTCCGGAAAGGGATTAAGAACTTCTGGATGCCACATTAACTCTTTCAAGTCACCAAGGACCATTTTGAGATCTGACATGCTTGTTTAAAAACAATTATTACAACATTAATTGAATTTCAAAAGATACAATTAGAGTGAAACATAGTATCACTTTTATTACTGTCTACTTATATCAAATCTTTTCTCCAAGGGGATCAAGGTGATCTAGAAACTCCTAATTAACAGAAGGTAATTCAATCACACTCTTACTGTAAGGTATCATTAGTTTCTCTCAGGTCTGTGTAACTAAGTATAGATGTCAGTTAAGAGAAAAGAGCAATTGGAGGTTTCTCTGTAATGAAAAGCAGTATTTTTATTTTATTTATTTATTTAATTTTTTAGCCCAGTGAAGTGTCCAAGGTATTCCAGGAATTGCAGATCAAGAAGACAAGAACACAGTTGACCAGCTACTAGTATATTTACAGTAGAGACCCAGGATTTGTTCCGGGTGTTGACCACATAATTCAAGGGTTCCCCTGTCTCTTCCCCTTTCAGAGAAGAGAGACAACTCACCTAAACCTTATCTTCTGCTTTTCACTTTGTAATTTAAACCTGCCTTTATGAAATGGAGCAGCCATGCTCTCTCTACAGCAGAGCTGTGCTCTGAAGTTTGGAGTGATACAAGAACAGAAAGGTTTTAAAGCTTTGTGAGCTGCAGGTGCCTAGTATTTGGAGACTAATAATACCATGATGATGATTCCACTTACTGAGAATTTACTATGGTTTGGGATATTTACATATAATTTTATACTCTTTGAGGTGGTGAAACTATGCCCACTTTACAGACAGAGAAGTGGACTCACCCTTAGCCACACCCTCGGACAAGCACCAGGCAGGGCCTATCTCATCATCAGGGCTCATATTCTTTGCCAGCACAACCCCAGCCCCCCAAAACCCACTCATATACTTCCTAGAGTCTGGGGTGTATACTTCCTCCTTCATCCCCCAATTTCTAGTCACGGTGTCTTTGGAGAAGAGCTGTTTTGCACATAGGTATTCACACTGCACGCACACCTGCCCGGATGGTCAGTGTGAAGCTACAACTGTACTTACTGGCGAAACACACCGGGGCATTAACTTCTGCTGGATGCCCCAGTGCACTGATTGAGTTCATGATGGCGGGTGAGATAAGGACAAAGACTTTCCCAAGGTGGGGTCAGAGCTGGTGGGCAGTGTGCATGTGCGTGCGTGCATGCGCGTGTGTGTGGGTGTGTGTCCAGGAGAGTCCGATTTTTTCTCCCAGGAGCACAGGAGTGTGATCCAGCTCACCTAGCAGGGACAGTGAGTGTCAGCAATGAATTGGGTGGGACAACTGAGAGAAGATGGCTGTCTGACTCAAGTATTTTTCAGCTTGGTGCACCAGGAGCCTATGCCCACCTATTAGTTCACATGACCATCCATCTGTGGACATGCTCTAGGAAATCCTAGAACACTACACTCTATATGAGCAACGTTCCCATCTCAGGGTGGCTTCACTGAATCCAGCTGAGTGAACAACTAGGACTCTCCCCTCCAATCCTCACCTCTGCTGCATTTTCCTCTTAGGACATATGAATCTTTAAGTAGGGAATTACAAACACAGTGAAGTCCTCTGGCAAAAGGTAGGGGAGATCTGAGAGTATGAACAAGAGGTAAATGATCTGGGGAGCGGACCCTCATGCCTGCATTCCCTTATCCACCTTTTTGAGTCCCAAGACTTTGGCCTATGGCCCACCCCTCCCACTAGCATCTCAGGCATCCCCTTCTTGTGGGACCTATTACAAAAGCTCTATTCCCTGCCTTAGGATGTGGGGACTGCCATCTAGTACCAAGCCTGGAAGAGCGGCAGCCCCAATCTCCATCCCCTGGCCAGCCCCGAAACCTAACCCTCCCAGGGAAGACCACATGTGATGACATAAATCAGCCAAGTTCAGGAAAATGTAGCCATGTGGGCGCAGAGAGACAGGGTAGGAAGAACACCTGATCTGTGTCCTGGAGATCAAGGTCATTTTCACTCACTCACTTATAGATCTACCTTGTGCACCTGCTCTGTGGCAGAGACAGCATGGTGAGCAGGACACACACTGTCCCTGCCATCCTGGAGCTCCGATCCAGCAGCAGGGGAGAGAGGTACCTTAAAAAAAAGAAACCAAACCAACAAATATATAACTACAAGCTGCAATAGGTATGAGAAGGAAATGAACAGCATAAAGAAGCAGGGTGTGGGAAGCTGCAGAGGGCCCTCAGAGCAGACTTCCCATTTTCCCTGGGGTGGGGTGGGGCTCACAGGTTCCATCTCCACCTCCAGCACCCTTTATATCCCTTCCCTGATGAGACAGCTTTAAATAGAATGTGGTTAGCACATCCTGAATTTTATCATTTGAGAGAAAGCTCTGCTCCCTGCTTGGAAAGGGTAAAAGGAAACCAGAGACACACAGAGCCTGCTTGGAAATTCCACCCAATTCCCCCTTCTCTGCAACAAGGGAAGCTTGCTTCAACTGATACAAGCAGCACCACTTAAACTCCATTCTTTGGCTTATTTTTTAATGCCTCGGTACTAAGCAGCACAAGCAGGACTATACGCTCACTGTGAGGTAAGCTAGTTACACAGTTTCCTGGATAACAAAACTCTGCGCAATGGTCACCATTCCCGCCGAGGTAGCCAACTTGTCTGGGGACCACTGCAAGCAGCCAGAGCAAAAGTTTTTGTTGGCTTTCCTCTTCCAATGTCCTCCTCTAGTGCCTGCAGGTTCTTGACTACCAAAATGCTAACAAATGTCAACAGTCAGCATTAATGCTTTTCCAGGACAGGAGCCCTCCAGCTCTGGTGGCGTGCTCCTCCTACCAACTGAACAAGTAGAATGCTGTTGTGATGGGTCAAAATTCAAAACGCACTGACTCCATTACTTAAAAAAAAAAAGAAAGAAAAGCCTCTGAAATCACAATTTAAACTGGTGAAAGTGAATACGGGAACCAGGGCATTAAAATACCCTAGGGACTTTTTCGCCTGATCCTCTTTATGAGGGGTTGCCCAAGCCTTCCTGCGAAGGAGCAGACCGTAGGTATTTGAGGCTTTTAGGCTCAGGCTCAGTTTCTGTCTCGGCAACTCTGTGCTGCTGTTGTGGTATAAAAACGGTCACAGAGCATGGGAGGACTCTAATACAGCTTTGTTTATGGGCACTGAGACTTGGATTTCACATTTCAAGTCATACAATATTATTTTTCTATCGTTTTCCATCATTTAGCACATAAGAACGACTCAAAACAGCTTGCAAACCATACAAAAACAGCTGGTGGCAGATAAGGACCCACAGGCCAGTTTCCCAACTTCTGACCTAACATGGTACAAGATGCATCATTTGGTGACATTGGACTAAATGTATTCAAGAGAACATAGTTTGAAAGATTACATCCACATTTTAGAAAAGAACATGAAAAACCAAGTGCAGCTAGTATTTCCAAAGGGTAAATATATGATATGTGTCGGCAAAAGAAAGATTTGGTTATGGAGAATCCTAACATTGGTCAAAGACTTCCATAGACTCACCACAAAAACAGGGCTCCGTTTCAGGAAATCAACTAAAAATTACTTAAGTACCATCCCACTTCCATTTAGCTAAATACTAAGCCATTTCTATTTATAAAGATAGGGTTTGGGGGGTTTGTTTGCTTGCTTGCTTGCTTGTTTTCGGCACCAGATAAGTGATTTAAAAACCAAAATTATTGGGCTCGTCAGTGGCTCAGTCAGTTAAGCATCTGCCTTTGTCTCCCAGAGTCCCAGGGAAACAGTCCCATATCACATGATGGGGAGCCTGCTTCTCCCTCTGCCCCTCACCCAGCTCATGAGTTGTCTCTCTCAAATAAATAAAATCTTCAAAAAAAAACCCCCAAATTATTTTTTGCCCATATGATGACATAAATGATGGTATGACTCCATATGACCACCTTCTAGTGTAGGAGTGTAATGTTTATAAAGAAAGCTAGAATGATCAACACTCATTTCAAAGAAAATATCAGAATTAAAGATTTCTGTAAGTTGATAAAAGATGTCCTATATAAAATCTCCATATAAAAATCTAAACCGGTCAGCCCTAAAGATCTGACTAATACGAAATGTAATAAGGAAATAAATATTTTAAACTACCTAACATGTTATTTTTAAGTTAATTGGTAATTAAGCTTATAGAGTTAAACTTAACTCTGAACACATCATATTGTCCACCCACTGAGTTTACAGTGAGAGTAGTTTTCTTATGGTTCAGAATTTAAAACACCCTAATTAAGTTAGAAAAGCCTTTAAAGCCATTATTAAGTACTATTTTTATTCCTGATAAATTCATGTGGTAGTAAGATCAGATTTCTGGTATTAAAGGTGGTTATTTCTGTGGGGTGAGTGGCATTAATTATTTCATGTCAATCTGGGGGAATAGAAATGAACAGAATGAAAAACAGGAGCTGTTAAAATAGAGTAAGGAGTGACAGTTCCTGCGGTCCCCACTGAGCGAGAAGTCAGTGTGCAGAGGGCAGTCAAACGCCCGGCCCCCTGCAAACTTGAGGGTTTTGGTGAGGCTGAGGGTGAGCACTCCCACCCATGCCAAACTGGGAGAGAACGGATCCACAGGCAGGGCTCAATTTTATTCGTCTCATGAGGATGAGGTCAAATGCAACACATCAAGATGTAGGCTTCAAAGCTTGTATAGTGCCAAATGTTATTTATGGGAACACATCTAGCTGTGGAGAAAAATCATCACCTCATTATTCAAAAGGCTGTGGAAGAACACCTTTAAAACTTGTTTCCAGTTCATAACTAGGGATATAACAGACTGGAAAAAAAAAAAAAGGCCAGAAATGACTATACCCTACTGCCCCAGAAAAGATACCAGAAGGTAGTTCAAGTAAGTGCCACATTTTCTCAAAACCGATTCGGAAATACATGATTTTTCATATAAGCTGGTTATCTCAGTAGCTTCATTTTCACGGAGTTGGTTCCATTCAAATTATCCCATTTCTTGGAAAGTTGTCTTCTAAACTGTGATTGCACATCTAAAGTGTATTGTCCACAAAAACAGAGGCGCTCACCTTTGCATTTATAAACAAATCTATGTATCACCACTAACAACTTTATACAAGTATCTGATGTAATTTCAGTCTTTTTAAACTCAACTCCAAATTACATTCAGCAACAGTGCTGAATTCCTAAATGGAAGAGCATATGCTGTTCTAAACTACACAAAAATGGGTGGTAATAAATCAAGTTAATCTGTGAATGGATCTCACATGTATAAAGTCAGGGCATGATAGTAAAAACATCAAAATTCTAAATAATAAAATTATATTATCCAGGTAACTTCCATGTTTTCTAAACTCTAACCTGAATATGGACAACAAAGGGACACACTGAAATATTAAATGGTTCATCCTTTTGATGAATCTTTGACCAAAATAATACTCCTGAAAAGAAATTCACACGTGTAATTCTTACTTGTTAATTGTAGCCAGCACTGGTAAAATAATCACTCAGGCAAACGATTTCCATTTAACTGCCTGGAGAACATTCTGAACCCCAAATGGAGCCAGACATGAGGGCAAACTGCAGGTTTAGAGGGCAAAGGCAGCCATTTCTCCAGACTTTCCTGGGTCCTCCAATGGGGTGTGGCCCAGGTAGTGCTTGGAGTTTCAAAGTGGAGCCCACACTTGGGGACCTCCAAGGTTTCCAACTCAGGTCTGTGCATCCTGACAGAGATGAAGATGAACACACTGATTTCTCCACCAAAGTAGCTGGCAGGGACGCCTGGGTGGCTCAGTTGGTTAAGAGGCTGCCTTCGGCTCAGGTCATGATCCCAGCATCCTGGGATTGAGTCCCACATCGGGCTCCTTGCTCGGCAGGGAGCCTGCTTCTCCCTCTGACTCTGTCTACCACTCTGTCTGCCTGAGCTCTCTCTCTAATAAATAAATTTTTTAAAAATCTAAAAAAAAAAAAAGTATCTGGCAAAGCCACCTCTGTGCCAAGAGGGTTAAGAGAGACACAACCACCTGCTGGGTCCAAGGAGAGAGGACCAGAGGGCTCCCAAGCTCAAAGGAAAAAGCAGGCTGAATGTATCAGTTAGCTATGAAGTGCATGTTCTAGGTCAGCTAATCTTTATTTCTGTGAATCTAAAAGGATCTGGAACTCACAAGCTGCTGCGTAAAGACATACAAATAAATTACCATGCACTGAAAGCCAATTAGGTTCTTTGTTTCTTTGATCATCACTTTTCTGTTTGAAAAGGATTCCCACAAAAGAGGACACTCACACCTACCAAACTAGATGTAGAGATGATATTGTTCTGTGGACATGACAAAAATAATTCCAAACTTTAAGATGTCAAACAGATTCTGGATGTTGAAAAAACTTTTTCTTTTAAAGAGCTGTACAGTATTAATAGCAGCAAATCAAAAATTTTGGATCTGGAAAACTTCAATTGCTGGAGGAATATAGGCATGGAGTAATTGTCCTTAGAGTTATTTTTCTCCCCTTCTTCTTGCTTGGCAATTATTAGGCTTAACATAACTTCTTCATCAGTCCAAACACACTGAACAGATGCCACTGTTCCAAGAGGCTCTAAGAAGAATGTTATTCACCTAACAATAAGTGAAGGTCACAGAGAACAATTTGGTTCTTCTTCTCTAGATGATCATAACAGAATCCCTTTAGCTGGTGGGGTTTTCAAAGCTGTCCCATCATACTTCTACTTCTACCCTCTGGCTCCTTTCTGAAACCCCCGGGGGTTCCCTCTAGTAGGGCGTTCAGGACTCTAGCAATCCCGAAGATGTGTTGCAGTGAGAAGGGAATGCTGACATCCTGGGCTGGGGGGAGGGGGCACAGCAGGAACACAAGTGCCATGGGAAGGGGGCAGAGCCACTTTTTCCCACACGCACTGCCACACTTTAGAAACCATTTTGCCCCGGGGGCTTTCCACCAATTCAAATAGCTAGTTTCAGAGCCCTGGGTGAAGTGCGGCTTGCTTATAAAATCAGACACTTCTCTGCTTTAAAGGTCAAATTGGATTTTTATTTGGGTTCCCACCAAAATGACAGGCTTGAAAGTCAGGATGTGTCGAGGAGAGATAATTTTCTAGATTATATTAACATGCAAAGAATCAACCCATAGATCACAGAACCTCATGTGCTGGAGTGGGGAAGACGGCCTCCACCTCCCAAGGCTGGACCGAAAGGTTGGCGGTACACAGACAGGAGGAGGGAAAGGGCAGTGCAGAAGTTAGAAGTCTGTCTCTTGCAATCCTGAGTGAGAGTAGCTAGGGAGTCCCTCCACTGCATGGCCATGAGTGTAGCTAGGGAGTCCCTCCACTGCATGGCCCTGTCTCAAGGTGAATGGGGGCCGAGGGGAGGAGAGCAAGCTTTAGAGTGATGCTCTTTGTAAGTACAAAGGAAGAAGCCTTCTGCAACCATTCCCCGCCAGGCAACCAGTGGCCACTTTGTAGAGAAGCAGAGGGAAAGAGAGAAAGTCCGAGAGATAGCATTTTACCTCAAAAGATGAGTATTTACAGTCGAGAGAGGATAAAATAAATCAATGCAATGGATCAAGTTCACCAAACTGAACAGAAATTGGGGCATACCCACCTCCCTCCTGAGAGAGGAAGGCTGCATGTTCCTTTGCCTTCTGAGTTGAGTGTGAGGTTTGCACTCAGACTCTGCCCCAGAGGCACAGATCACAGAGGGGCTGAGCCTAGGTGCTGGCTACAGCAGCCCAGCTCCCTCTGCTCAGTGAAATTTTACTTATTCAAAGTCAAATGGAGATAAAAAGTTTACCGAATAAACTGGGATAAGGAAGCTAAACACTTCCTCACTGCTTCTAGAAGCCACCAGTGCACATCACGACTAACCAAAAGAACAGTATGCATGTATTATTTACAGAGCAAGGACAGAATTTTAAGTATGTATACAGTTTGTTCATTCTTTCTTTCCTTCCTCCTTTCCTCTTTTTCTTTCTTTCTTAATTTCCTGGAAGCATCCTTGACAGAAAGAACTTAGCAAACAACCTACCTTCACCCAATGCAGAAACATAAAATACTTTCAGGCAAGAAAAGACTACATAAAAAATAAACTTTGAAGGAATATAAGAGCAAAATCGAAAATGCAATGTGGGATTTGATGGGAACAAGTAATTCCCCTGCTCTTGCATAGGCCAAAAAAAAAAGATCACAGTGCTTCAGTGATCTTAGTACTATCAAAAATGTAGTAGTGTTCTTCTGCATAAAGCATAGGTTTAGAAAAAAGTTCCCTAACTTTTCTGGAGCTTTAGGTTGCAGATATGTTTTATACATAGTTTCTATAAGATTCAGTAAAATAAAAATATGAAAATAATAAAGATATTCAGTGTTTGAAAAATAAGCAATCTTGCTTTGCCCCTTTAAAAGGCCAAAGAAAGACTCCAAACAGAGAAGTAAAATGGTAGACCCCACCACATACATGCCCCAAACCACTGCAGGGTAACAGTTTCCCAGATGGCCTTGGTTCAAGTGAAATCTACCCGAGCACTGAAATGAGGCCAAGAGCAGGCTCCCGTTTCTCACTTACCAATATGGTTGGACAGCACCAGCCATATCACCGTTTCCTAGCTTACACAGAAATTTTAAGTCAGACTGCGGGTATGTCAGATGATATAGGGGCTTGCTTAATACCATTTATCACTTCTTGCCTGAAGACACCGCCTGACAACATGTTGAACTCCATTATGGTTTTCATGTCCGTCCTCCCAGAGAGTCTGGAGCTAGGTGTCCAATTTAGTTGATAAAAATTGCTGTAGGGTGAAGTCTCAAGGGAATGGTCAGTCCTTCAAATGCTATTCTTTCCCCAACTGCTCATTGCTGAAGTATCTGGTGTGTGTGTGTGTGTGTGTGAGAGAGAGAAAGAGAGAGAGAACTTCTGAATATGAGCTCCTTGGTTTCTGCAGAAACATATAAAACTAGAAAACGGATCAGAAATAAAATCTACCATCACCAGCACGTGCACACTCTGAGCACTATCTTCCAAACATTTCTGAGTCTCCCTGTATCTGATTACCGAGTGGCAGCCTGCTGCATCTGATCCAATCCGGCATGTGACCCTGTCACCACACTGTAATCTTTAACGTTTCCTCCCCCTCCCAGCAGCGCGGCAGCTTGAACTGTTTTAGAGTGGCTCAGCTGTATGGTTCGAACGGCTCCAGGGAAATTGTGTTTGGACACATCACTGGCTGGACCTCCCCTGTCACTGAATTAGACTATAGCCTTTAGGTTTCTGATCCTCCCTCTACAGGATATCCACCTTTTTACACACACACACACACACACACACACACACACACTTCAAGCTCAGTCTTATCCTGAAGCATAGTAATCTATCTGGCCTTTTTTTCTCTGATTATAGAAGTTGGGAAGGTTGACACCTCCAATTAAAAAGAAGCTTTTAATGTCAAGTTCTGAGGCAGTAAAGTGATAAAAGGAGCCACAAAGGAGATGGGGATCAATAGCAGCCTTATTACAGATCATCTCTGGCTTGGTCCAGATGGGCCGACTCCATTAATTATGAAGCGTGATTTATCTCTTCACCGCATTAGGCAGTGGCAAGACAAAATACATGAAATCACACCCGTAAGATAAAGCAGAGTGCTCCTGATGTTGCATGCCAATCACCAGCATGTCTGTATGAGAAAGAAGCCCTTCATTTCACATAGTTCATTGAAAGAAACTTGTTTTAAAGAAATATTGAAAGTAATGAGTTAGAAGGGACTATTCAGTAATTTATATAAAAACAACTCAGAGAGCAAATAATATCCTCCCAGACAAAGCATCAGTTTCCTCCCTTTAAACACTGAAAAATTACTATTCTCTACTGGATAAAGGGATTCCCCAGAGTATGCTTTCTTAATTAGATGTGAAAGCAATTAAAACCAAGATTTTTGTGAAGCTGTAAAAAGATCAAAACAAAGTGATTTTCAACAGAAAGTAGATACAAAGACACTGCAATGGTAGGAATGAGATCTCGTGTAATCTCTGAACAGATGGGGCTGCCTGTGCATCCACCGCTGTGCGCAGGAACAACCCCACTGCCTGGAACAGAATCGGGCATCATTTTCTTTACTGGTTCTTCTCTCCTTTCATTCCCTACAACTCCACTTTCAAGTTCATTACGGTGGCTGAAGCCTATTCCGTGTTACAGAAAATCCTAACAAAATCAAGGAAAAACTTTTTTCTTAAAAGAGCTATATGGAGAGCCCCTTCACAGGAGAGCCATCCTCTTAACCAATTTTAGCTGTACAATCCATTTCTATTGACTACTGGCACGATGTTGGCCGGTGGGGGCTCTGGAGCTTACTCATCATACTTAACCAGAGCTATGCCTATTGATTAATAACTCCATTCCTCCATCCTCCAGGCTCCTGGTAACTACCATTCCAGTCTCGGATTGTATGAATTTGGCTACTTTGGATCCCTCATGTAAGTGGCATCATGTAGTACTTATCTTTCCATGTCTGGCTCATTTCAATCTGAAGACTGTCCTCAAAGCCCCATGAAAAAAAATTTTAAGGAGAACTTTCTTTTTATGCAACATTTCTAAGTTTTCTCTCTAAAGAGGAAGGATGTTGAATCCTTGGTCTCTATAGTTTATTACAGATCTCACAAAAATTTAGAAATTTTAAGTCTGAAATAGGACACTAATAAAGATAGCTAGAAAGCTGAATTATTACTTTCATCAATACTAAAAGGATGGTAAAAATCACTTTCATTTAAAACGATGCTGAGGGGTGCCTGGGGGGCTCAGTGGGCTAAAGCCGCTGCCTTCAGCTCGGGTCATGATCCCAGGGTCGTGGGATCGAGCCCCGCATCGGGCTCTCCGCTCTGCGGACAGCCTGCTTCCTCCTCTCTCTCTCTGCCTCTCTGTCTACTTGTGATCTCTATCAAATAAATAAATAAAATCTTTAAAAACAAACAAACAAACAAACAAAAACGATGCTGAATTCCATCACTGATACTGATGGGCAGGGAAGGTTTACACTGACCTGCCAGTGTAGATGTGCTCTTAACAGCACTGTGTATTGTAAAGAGTACTGTTGTTCACCGTAACATAAACTCAGGTTACATAATCCTTATTTTCTCTTACCAACTTTTAATTACATGAGAGAACATTCTAGCTCAATTTTGATATTTGATGGTGAACAGCAAATGCACTCAAGTTCATTTACATAAATTTTAAGTAAAATATTTAAATGTTTTGTTTTCTGAAGTAATAATATAAAAGATATGTTCAGCTACTTATAACTAGGTTTCTTTGAGTGGAATCTGATCTAACTTTTGAAATAGGCTTCCTCAGTTTAAGCTCATCAAATCTGTCTTTTAATCTATGCCAAGGTATGAAAAATGAATTCTTTTTCATCATCATAAGGAACAGGAATCAGAAACAAGTTACCTCTTACTTGGAGAACCCCACGTGAACAACTTTAGATTATTATTATTGAATATATATCAATATATATATTGAATATATATATTGAATATATATATTCAATATATATATTATTATTGAATATATATCTGGGCTTTATCTGTATATTGATCACTCATCTATACACCACACATGGTAATTTTCCTGACCTAGATTGCAGAAAAAACATGGGACAAAGACTCCTGAGCCTAGTTGTACCACTAATTTGATGTGCCACAGGGTTTCCGTGGTTTCCTTTGGATGGGGAGCAAAATAAAAGCACTCACCATGTGGTCTCTCACTCTCAGCCTCCTACACTGTATAATGCCTGAGGAAACATGCAGTGTATACAGCATATTGTTCCAAGATGTGCAGGAATGACCATGGCCCTCAGGTGAATCTCCCAGAATATGTGCTTCCACATTTCCGAGCACGTTTCACTCCGTGAACTCAGCTTTCAACAGCCTCCTCCTCATCACCTCTACCTATTCAAATGTGACTCATTCTTAAAGGTCTAGCTCAAAGGCCAGTATGTCCCTGAAGCTTCCTAATACCTAAACCTGAAACTGACCATTCTTGCCTATAACATCCAAATGGTTCGTTTACACATTTTAAAATATCTGTTATGTATCATCTTACTATCTACGGATATACTTTATCTCCTCTATTAAGCTGTAAACACCTCAAGGGGAGAAAAGGCTTATTTTTCTAACAACACATGGCCATTCCCACTCTCCACCCTAGTCCAGTCCTTGTTTTCAATAACCCTCACCCCAATCTGCCTAGCCTAAGAAGGAAGGTGTCTGTACTTCTCTTCTTCCTCTACTCCTGCATGGCTTTGACACCTGCATGACTTTGACCCAGGGTTAAACCTCACCACTTCTAGGACCCAAGGAGGGACCACACATAGTGCAAAACCATAGTTTGGACAATTAAGAAGATCCATTTGTTGATGGTAATCACAAGAGCCATTAGGACAATGTAGGGGCCATGGATAGGGTAACCATACAACTAACTATCTAAATAGGGTCACTTTTTTTTTTAAAGATTTATTTATTTATTTGAGAAAGAGAGAGAGAGAAAGAGAGAAAGCAAACACAAACAGGGGGAGGGGCAAAGGAAGAGGGACAAGCAGACTCTCCACTGAGCAGGGAGCCCAGTGCAGGGCTCAATTACAGGATTCTGGGATCATGACCTGAGCTAAAGGCAGACGCTTAACCGAATAAGCTACCCAGGCGCCCTGGATGGAGACACTTCTAAGAGTTAAAGGGGGAACTATTAATAATAATAACTCTGGGGCAAGAGGTGTGTCAACAGGAATACCAGGATATGTGGCCACCCTAGACATGGGCATTCGTTCCTAGCCTCCAGAATGGTTTACAGGTTGTTCACATTTGCATGATCAATTCCTTCTCTGCATTCTCCTTTTTCCCAAAGAAATGGCACATTTTTGATATGCTGGCTTATTAACAAGAGTTTAGACACTGAGAAGTAATCACAATCGTGACAGCATATATACATAAGTGCGCACTCTTAGGAGACAGCACACAAGGACCTGGCCTCCGCAGAGGGCGAGCTTTAGTGGTGCAGACGGGCAACAACACAGGTGTCCTGGAGGGGGCTTCTCACACTAATCTTACTTCTCACTTGGGGCCTTTGTATTATAAATGGGAAGTCAACAAAGTGAAATAAGATCTTATTTCCAAGGTTAATTTTGGGTAAAGCTCAACATAACATTACAAAAATAAAGAGCTATATTTAAGGTTCCAAACTGTCCAGGACATTAGCATACTTCCCATCCACACTCCTTTGGCTAGCTTTAATAAATTAATTGTCAAAAGGTAAGAAACCATTAAATTACTTTCAAAAAGGAATATAAAATATAAGTATTATAAGAGTTATTATTGTAGCAATATTATTTTAAAATTAAAATTATAATAATTTGAATTTAATTTTAAATATTTTTATGGCTTACTTTTTCAGATGGAGTTAAAAAAGAACAAATGAATAGAGTTAGGGGTGTAATGCAGCACAGCTATGTCCATTAAACATTATGTAAGAGTAAATTTCACAGTTTAAAAAATTTGAACACACTAAAGCATTCTGTCTGATCACTTCTGCAACAATACAACTATCCAATTATGTGCAAATAAGAGTTTCGTCGTTAAGAGTTATCATTTAGGAGTCCAAGAGAAGAAGGGGCAGGAAGCTAGGGAGCACTGAGGGATTCCTGTGCCAGATCCTGTGATGGGCGCTGGGAGGTTCTGGCATTCAGAAGCCTCTTTGCCATGAACCCTGAGAACCTCCGTGGTCAGCATTCAGCTGCTGGTCTAGGTCCTGGGTCCTCACCCTTGTCCAGTCACCCCTGTTATCACCCAGTGGGGTGCCATCACCCCACTCTCAGGAAGTTCCTGGTAAAAAGGTTACCATGAAGAAATGTCACTGCCTCAGAGATCCGTGAAGCCCCAAGGGTCTAAGCTGTGCTAGATTTTGGTGAACAATACAGGTCTACAAGATGTCTAACATATTACATGTGGCTTGAGCTTAAGAAGCATTTACACACATCAGCTACCCCTTCTGGCTTCTTCTCATAAAACATGAGGAGGTGGGAACTAATGAGGTGGCCTCAGCCACAGCGTGAAAGAGTTCTTCAAACTGTCCCGTTTTTACCTATTTTCCTATCTTTCCACTTTTTGCTGCAAAGGAGCACAGTGTAAGTGTCCCGTGCTTTGCTCCCCAGCTGCCTCCCTTACCTTCCAGTGGACTGGATGGCTCCCTGGGGACAGGGGCGATTCAAGTTCATTCTTGCAGCTCCCACAGCACCAAGCACAGTTCTCTCCCCAGTGTTTAGACAAACGTGCCCCTGGCCTTCCCCCTTTCTTCAGGTTGACTGCCACTCTCTATAGTGTGCCTGCAGAGCCCACTGTTTGGTCCTTAGATCTCTCACACTACCATGAATTCTAAGGTAGAAATAGCAGGGAACTAATACATATCTGCTAAAATGTGTGGCTACTGTGCAGGAATCTAGGAAAAAGGTAGGTAATGAATGGATATGCTGTTTAAAATACTGCATTCTACTGACTTGTACTTCCAGATCTTATTTGCCTGAACACTTCAGCGAATAAGATTAGGAAGTGAAGAAGACCAAGAACAAAGGTATATAGAACTTCTGTTTTTGGAAACAGTACCCGTTGGTCAAGTTAGCTTGTGAAACAGGGCATTCTCTATGAATCGCCCTCTTGGGAACTCAGTGTCAGCAAAAGCCCTAAGATACCCCGCAATAAAGACATATGATTAGTTATATTCAAACCAGTATTTCCCCAAATTGCTTTACCAAGGAGCCCTTTCTCCCATGTGACATTTATGAATCCCCTAAGAAGCCAAGGCTCCTCTGAACACAGTGTGGGAAATACTGGCCTAATCTGTTTTGTCTTTCCTTTGAATTGTATAAACCCCTCTGAATTAAAGCTTTCAGATCCAGTTCTAGAACGGTCAAAAATATTTCTGTTAAGTCTTATGATGCCACTCCCATTTTGTCTTTAACCACAGCAACTACATCACTCAAGGCCTAGTGTTTTGTGGTCGTAGCTCATGCATTTTGTATAGAAGAGGTGGTAGAGGCGGCCTTTCGGTGCTGAGCACCCTGAGGAGCAAAGGCTGCCAGCCTGGCCCATCTGGGAGGGGAGTGTCCCACACCCTTAACCTCCAAGGCTGGAGAGCAACCATCAGCACTCCCGAGTACTGACAGCCTCCACAACATCCTGGGCTCGAAACAGTGCTGTTTGCCCACTAATTCTCCCTCAGAGCTACGATAAGTCAAAAAGTACAATAAGACCAAGATAGGATTAACGAAAATTCTATATATATAAGCACAAAAATGTAATATTCTAAGTATCCCGAGGATACCTCATTAACGTTAATTTGATTATGAATTACAGGTATCTCAGAGCAGTTGCTGTAAGGAAGGAAAGCATCACACATTATAATCACCAGATGGAAACAATTGCCCCTAATGGTGCTTAAAATTTATTTTAGAAAATAATTAAATTTCTCAGTTCTACCAGCCTGAACAATGAAAACAAAATAAAAATGAGCAAATCAAGGGCTGGATACAGAGAAAGATAAAAAAAATTCTTTGCCTTGTATGTGCAGGAAATAGCACATGCTTTAGAAATCAATGCGGATATGTTCTTAAAAAGCAAACCACTATTTAATCCGACGGACACAAGTATTTTTGAATCCTGCTCTCTAAAAACGACACCAAGAAAACACTGAGCTCTTTCAAATGCAGCAAGGTCAGAGGAATCATTTTTCCAACATAGGTAAACGAGGCATGAAATGGGAAAGCTCACCCTAGCAAGAGCACCTATGTATGTCTGGTGTTTTGTCTTAAGATCTCTCTCTCACCCAGGCTCCATAAAAATACAAAGAATAACTCACCATGTCGTAAGTTGTTACAATCTTCTTTAGAACCTCAGGCACAATTCCCTGCAACTCCATCGTGGGGTACTGCTCGCTCAGATTCAGGACCACCAGTGGCGTGTTGTCGGGTCCCAGGAAGCGAGGAGACACCGCCAACATGCACTGCATGAGATTGGCCACAGACGAGAGGCCGCACAGCTCCTTGAATGACACCACAGCATTCTGTTCAGTGGAAAGAAAGGAGGCGCTTACTAATTAACTGGAGGTTTTAATTTCTTGTGGATATTCTACTTGATAGACTTGATTATACTTGAACTGCCTGGTACAACCATTATTAACAATGTCATGACAGAATTAACCAATGATTATTCCATGCCAGGGAAAAGTGGCTATTTTCCAAAGCAAATACAGTTACAGACATTTTTAATCCAATTTATCAAAAGTACAGAAGATGTGAGTAAGTTAAATTCATCTGAAGGATAAAACCTCTTTTCAGATCAAAGTTCACAGTGGTGCTAAGGCTGATATGCAGTCATGAGCAAACAAAAAGAATGACTTCTATGTTCAAAACAGGTAAAGGAAAAAAAATCAAATCAGGTTTAAAGTAAGTACCAAATATGCTGGCCATCCAAAAAGGAAAGGAATATCGTGAGGAAGAAAGTTTAGTGTCTTTCACCCATTTACACTGGTTCCAAATAGAAAGGTCTTTCGTTTGTTGGTTGGTTGGTTGGTTTAAACAACAAGTTTTTTGTCTCAGTTATGGAGGCTAAAAGTCCAAGATCAAGGTTTTGATATGGTTTGCTCCTCTGAGGGCATGAGAGACAGACTGCTCTATCTCTCTTTCTTAGCTTTGGAAGTCATTTGAAGACAAAGATCCACCAGCCAAGGGATGCCAAGGATTGCCAGCAAACCACAGAAAATCTAAAGGAATTTTAAGGACAACGCAGTTTACTTAAGAGGTCTGCCCAGGAGGAGACCCTCCCCTATCAGCATGTCCATGTCCACTGATTGCAACATTTCTCCCCCACCATCCCCTTCTCTCTTTTCTCACCACCAGAGCTATGCCATTAAAATCTCTGGTAAAGAAAACCCCTTGACACTGTTAAATGTCATGGTTGGCATTCTTGGAGCACTGACCAAGTGCTAAGTGAGGAGGACTACCTAGTACCCATTCCCTCACTTAATCCTCCCAACAGGCTGTGCTGTGGGTGAGAAGCGGAGTCTCGGCTCTGACCTCTCTCTGTTGTTTCCCTAAGGTCACTCAGCTGGTGAGGGAAGGAGTCAAAATTTTACCTGAAATCTGTTGATGCTGAGGCTTATGCTTTTAATTATTGTGCTATAACAACCGGTAAATTCTAACCAAAATGGGAGTTATTCCAGGTGCACTTGGGTCCTGATATGGGCTGAGCATGGTGGCCAGAGGAGAAGAATCCAGGCCTTCCAAGTCCTGTGTCTTCTGTTCTCAGATACCACAGTCTAAGAAATGAGCAATACTTTGGTTTTCTCAAACATTTTCTTTAATATCTCTTAAATGTGGACTTTTAAGGGCATTTTGCTTAAAATCTCTTGGATGGTGACTGCTTGTGACACCAAACCATGGCTGTGGGGTCCCAATCACTCCACCACACTTCCCTGTTTTATCTTCTTTATAGCTCTTGCTTGCATCTGCAACTGTCCTATTTGCTCATTCACCTGCTCACTGTCCATTTCCCTCCCTGCCGCCTGCTTGCAGCTAAAGGCACGCTTGTTCATCATGGCTGCTTCCTCAGGGCCCAGACTCTCTGCGCAACAGGTGCCTATTAACCCTAACACCGACTGCTCTGCCGGGCGTGGAGGAGACACGCGACTCTGGACACAGGATGCTAGAGCTCCAGAGGATCCCAGCATGATGCTGGGGCACGCACAGCCCTAGGGCAGGTGAGGACAGTGTGCCTTGCTCGGAGCTAAGGGTTTCCCAAGCCATTCTTGCCCTCAGAAACAGGGAAGAGTCCTTCAGGTCTCTGTTAAAGCTTTGACTTGGAGAGAAAGAGAATAAAATTCGTCTATTGTGGCAAGGTCTTTTTATGAATGAGGTATCTATAAGATCTGTGCAGGCTTGAAATCTGCTGAATATTCTGAGTCAGCTTTTACTTGCTGGTGGCATTCTTCTTGTAATAGTCATTTATAGTTATATGACAAGATAATATATTTAATACATATGTTCTAATAAACACACACTGAGCAGCTACCACAGAGTGGCAGGCACTCTCACACACTGGGGTGGGAAAGGGCCAGAAGCTGTGTGAGGCAGGCCCTGGTACACTGCTGGACATGCGGACGATCCTTAATTAACTCCTGACTGCTTTTAGCCGTTACACAGTTTAGAGGTAATTATTATCTTAGACTTCTTATAAATACAGACACCACACGTCTTTTACTTAAACACTTGAACAACCGTCCTCCAAAAACAAGAGGCAGCTCAAAACACACACATCCGATCACTTAAGTGCTTCCTATTTTCCTAGCACTATAGCTCCAGAAGAAAGGGTTGGAATATGGGCCTTTTAGTTTGGTAGGTCATCAAACTGTGTTCCAGCTCAAGGATATTCTGGAAAACCAGAGATTCCCACATACACTCTTAGAAAACAATGGAGATCTGTGAAGCAGACAAGGACTAGGATGTGGTTATGTGAGACAACAACAAAACTGGTTTATTCTAATGCATTATTAATATTTTTGATACCAACTGCAGTTCTGGAAATGTAAATGATAAAAAAAGATGAGACTACTGGTAAATGTTCTAATAACAAATTGGAATTTACAAATTACTGAAAATGAAACATACTGTTGTAAACCCCAAAGCTCTCAAAGTATTTGTGGATGATGCAGAGGGGGCACTGCAAAGAAAAGCCACTAAGGAAATACTTAAACCCGAGAACATACCTGCATGTTCTCTCTCAGATCTGTGGCATCCCGGATAGGGGGCTGGGCATTCTTGAACACCTCATCCACAGTTTTAATCCACAGTGTTCTTAAAGATGCATATTCCCTGGATTTCTTCCCTTTTCTCACAGAAAGGCCCCTTTTATGAGGTTTCCCTCCTCCTCTTCGGTTAGTAATAGCCACGTGGACAAACAAAGAGGCGTGTGCTAGGACCTCTCCAGTCAATGACTGCAGGGGGACATGGCGGTAGCCCGTCTGTAAACACTCAAAGGGAATTGTGTACTGGCCAATGAACTCATCCCCAATGTAGTCATCATCCAGTACTACAAAGCGCACCATGGCCAGTTCAGGTAGGTTAATCTGAAATTCGAAGCTTTCATCAAAAATGGGAGCATCTCCATTCTGGTGCACAGTTTTTGTCCTTTGTTCTGCACAGTCGGCAGGGATTCCGTGAATCTCCACGTAGACGTAAGGATCCACCACATCCCCTTTGGCACCTGATCCTTTGGGTTTGGGAAAGTTCTGACCACTGATGATTTTAATGTGAAGAAGCTGCGGTGAGACTCCTGGGACAGAGTCCTTTGTGTTGGCGCTGAAGAAAGAAACCTCTTCCCTCATGATGGCCGGCCGAAGGACATAGCCGCAGTTTCCGTTCTGCCGAAACCAGCCAATATTCAGGTCCATCATCAGGCCTGGGGTCTGAAAGTTCATGGCTACGATCTGACAGCCACACTTCCAAAAATCTTGAGGGTTCATGTTACTGGAGTCAATTCTCATTGGGCTGGGGAAAACCCTAGCAAGAAAACGTTTGTTGTAATTCACAAAGTCCCCAGGGTTTTCATTGGCATATTTGCTGGCAAGCACTTCGTTAAATGAACAGACCTCCCAGTACTTCTGAACCTGAAATGATACCTGAAATTCTTTGAACTGAACGGACTTACATATGCTCACCAGCTCAGACAGTTCTTGACAGAGCTGAAATCGCTTCACAGGCACATTGTTGGGCTGCTCCACATTCTCTTTGCCCATCCTCTGAGACATTTCTGCCCCTTCATCTTCGTCGGTGACATCCCCTTCAACGCCAGAGCAATTTGAGGACAGCTTCTTTGCTTTAATTAGTATCCTCCCTTTCAGGACATCTGGGGATGGTAGGTAAGATTCCTCCACATTGGGCGATGTTGTATAGAGTTTGTCCCCCAAAATCTTCTTCATGTGCTGAACCATTACCTTCTGCTGCTTAATAGAACAGTGATTTTCTAAACACAAGATAAGAGGGTACTCTGAAGCAAAGAATGCATACTTGTTAATAATATCAATGACGCTGCGGAAGACTATCTGAGAGGTCATGGTGTGGCCTGTGTAAATTACAGGTTCGTTATCTGGCCCATCCCACACATCCAATTCAACACTCCGGCAACCCATTTTAAGAGCTCGGATGTATCCCGTGATGTCAGAGGGACCTCGGAACTGATCCTCTATTAAGTATGTATTATGAGATGAGTTTATAAAGTAATGAGACAAAGGTTGCTTCATATCTTGACAGACCTTCTTATGTTCCGGATCAAATATATAACAATCAGGGGACATAAGGTACTTAGTGAACCCATCTATGGAAAGCCAGCCCTTTTCCTGACCTTCTTTGGATGGCTCATATTTGCTAATAATTTCAAGGCTTATTTCCTCATTTATATGTGCCACACCCTGCTCTGCCTCAAGAAACATCATAAGGTCCTTGGTATCAAGAAATTCTTTATTGCTTGAAAACTGAACTAAAAGGAAATAAATTTCAGGTCTGGTACAAAGCTCATGGAAAACCTCAACAAATTCTTCCTTTGTGACTTCAGTACCAGCTTTGTCCTTGGATTTGTGCAATTCTTTGAACTTAAGCTCAATTTTGCTAGTTTTTAAACCAGGATTGAGGTCTCTGATACACTGCACAGCATTACACAGAGTTATATGTCCAAGGTTATCTACATCGATTTCACTAAACATTTGTGAAACCCAAGAAGTCCTCATGTTGTCTTGGCTACTCTCTAACATATCAAGTGTATGTTTTCCATAAGAAATTAGGTACCGCAGTCCCGTAACCCAGATGTTCGCAACATCTGCAGAGTTGGCAACCAAATCAAGTGACTCATAATTCTCTCCATATATGACTGAAAATGCACAATCTTCAGATATCTGGTCCGAAATGCCATTGCTGCGGAATATGTCTGTATTTTTTCCTGTTCTCACTTCCTTGATGGATTTGATATCAATCTTGGCTTTCTCGGAATCCTTCTTAGATGGTTCCCACCTCAGGCTCTGCATGTCAGCATCCAGTAAAAAGTACCTATGGTAAATCCTGGAGTTGGAGCGAACTTTTTTGAGTTCGGAACCCTCAACCATTGAATTGATGCAATCGCTTGCACTGCTGATCTTCTTCTCTGTTGGCATGCTACTAAACGAGACGGTCTTTTTCCGTTCTCTTTTCTGTTTTGTACCATCCTGGGAGAGGAAAAAAAAAGTGTACAAGAATAACATAAACATGGGTTTCTGTATTCAAGACTAGGAATAAAAATTTAATTTCTTCAAAAAATCCTACTGTGAGGATCTCCTATTGAATGATCTATGATAAATGACAATCACTTCTAGAGCTTAGAAGCAGCCCTGGAGTTTGCAGCCTAATATAAACAAGTAAAAAAATCATTATTGAATAATTGCAAGCCCACGGATGTCAAGAAACACAATTTCAGTAATACAAAATAAAATCTTGTACAGAGAATGGACTGCTTAATTTGCAGGGCTCAGGGAAAAATGAAAGCACAGGACTCCTTATTCAAAAATTGTTAAGCATTTTAGGGGCTGTTGGTGGCTCTTAATTATCTTGATGATAAGCATCCGACTCTTGATTTCAGCTCTGGTGATGATCTCAAGGGCCATGAGAGCAAGCCCCCATCAGGCTCTGCACTGAGTGTGCAGAGTCTGCTTAAGATTCTTTCTCCTCTCCCTCTGCCCCTCCCCAGTCTCTCTCTCTCAAAAAAAAAAGAAAAATTGTTAAGAATTTTAAGGTGACAGAAGAGTATTGATTCAAGTACAGGGCCCTACTGAGTGTGGGGCTTGCCCAACTGCACAGGTCATACACCCATGAAGCAGACTCTGCATCTGAATGCATCTCCCACACCAGTGTTCCTCAAAGGCCTGTCCCCACACCACTTGCCTCAGAACCACCTGGCTTACCTGCTTAAAATGCAGATTCCTAGGCTCGTAGGATCAGATCTCTAGGGGTAGTGCTCAGGAATTTGCACTGTAAGCAACACTCTAGGTGAAGGGGAGGCACACTGAGGTTTGAAAACCACTTCCTGACCACTTGGACTCACTAAGATATCTGGGCTATTTCTGGAAACACCAAAAATCCAGAAAGAGCTAAATACTGACCACTAAACTGTGTGTTAAATGAGTAGACACTGAAATTCCAACCAAAATTCCTGGCTCTTCAGAGTCTCCGATTAGTCACGGTTCTCAAGACCTCACACACATACAGTTCTGCGGCTGCAGTTGTACTGAGTCTGGGTGGGAGGACAGCTGAGGGTGCTTCTGACACCCTAGAGCTGGATTTATTAAAGTCTGCTACCACGCACGGGGCTAGTGCTCAGAACAATGTCACCTAAGTATGTGCAGCATCACCGGATTGTGAACGCCATCAAGGGAAACACTCTCAGCAGCATCTATTTCTGAAGAAGTCTGCATCTCCAAGGGCACAGCCCTCAACTTCCCTGCACAGTGTCACAGGTGCTCGCCTTAAGAGGCTGATGCCATAGTTATGTGTGTACTGAAGTTCCTTGCCTGTACAGACACCTTTATTACCTTTTTTAAAATGCTCAAATGACCTCAAAGCATCTTTCACAATTTTCACCTAAAACGTGATACTGCCTTTTAGGAAGTATATGAAATTTTGATAAATTTTCAGTAAGTCATTCTATTCATACACAGGGAATAGACGTGGAGGTTGAGATTATATAACTTTTGTGGCAATGAAGAGAAGAGCATGAAGCATATTAAACAAAGGCAATTCTAACTCTTCTACTTTGGAGAGAATCTATTTCGAATAAAATCTCTACATTTTAGAGAGTGATTATGCTAGTCTCTGCATCCGAAATTTAAAACCGCTCTTACTTTTTGACTACCTATACTTCCAAAAGCAATTTGCAGGAGGTAATTAAACTTAAACTTTAAATCATATGGATATCATTTCCCTTAAAGTTTCAAAATGAACCATAGAGGCTTTTTAAATGCCAAGATACAACATAAAAGCCACAAGGTAGAGTATTTCTTTGCAACTGAATCCTCAGAACAATAAAGTGCAAAAGACATAAAAACTGTGGCAGTTGTATCCATAAGATGAATTGCATCATAGCTCTTCCAAACCCCTAAAGCATAGCCTGCGTTCTATCTATTTAAGTGAGTTGGCATGAAATTAAATTTGTAATCAGCCATGCATAAGGGCCTGAAACAAATGTATAAATTTCCTATTTTTCAGAACGACAGTTGTCTTTACCTTTAAAAAGAAACATGTACCTTTAGTAAAGACAACATACTAATTAAGTAAGGGAATTTTATAATCGTTATAAATTATATCTCTAAGGTGCCACTAGTAAAAGGAAGTCACAAAGATAAATGAAGTTGCTTACCCATTTATCCATTAAAATTACATATAGCGTTTCCTTAGCACCATAATCTTTCATTCTTTCCTTCTTAACATACTGATTAATACTAAACTACTACATTCTAATGTATTACAATTGGTACATTTCAGATTCATAGTTCTCTTTGTTATTAAGAAGAAAAAGCCAAATCACAAAGCATGCTAATAACATACTTATCTGCTCACATACCCCCATCTGTGGGACAGACAGGAGCTTAACCACCACACTTGAGGCTTTCAAAACATTGCCCTGCTTTTCACAAGCCAGCCAGGTTTTAATTGGTGAGTTCTGATCGTTCATTGCAGACACAGGCACATGACGGTCACCCCAACACAGGCTGATATAATGACAGCAGGGACTTCCCTTACAAGAGACCTTCCTGTCTCTTCCCCCTTGTCTGCTGTAACCCAGAACCATCCTGTCCTCTCCAGAGCACACCACGGCCTCCTTCCTTTCCAACAGATGAAGCTATTAGCAAACACCAACAGAGCCGTGCGCTTGCTTAGAGACCAAACCAGAGAACGGATGTTCGAGCTGGCTCTCACCACCGGATGGACCTGAACCACTGGCTGGAAGCTGCAGGTGGATATGAAGCAGGCCAGCCCCCACAGCCCAGAGGAAGGGAAGAGAAGGACAGAAGCCCCTGTGTGGGAGGGAGGAACAACTGAGGCTCAAATAGCAGGAGATCCAGGTCCCCAGTTGACCTGACTCCCAGAATCTTTATCCCACACCTACTAGGCTTTCACTTTTCAGCACAGGCGTGATCAAGTACAGCTCACCCTTGAACAACTCAAGGGTTAGGGATGCCCATCCCTCACACAGTTGAAAATCTGCTGATCACTTCCGATTCTCCAAAAACTCAACCACTCAGAGCCTACTACTGACTCGTAGCCTTACCGGTAACACATAGTTGATTAACACATATTTATGTAATACACAACACATGTTATGTATTACATGCTGTATTTTTACAATAAAGTAAGCTACAGAAAATGTTTTTAAGAAAATCGTCGGGAGGGCACCTGGGTGGCTCAGTGGGTTAAAGCTGCTGTGTTCGGCTCAGGTCATGATCCCAGGGTCGTGGGATCGAGCCCCGCATCGGGCTCTCTGCTCTGCGGACAGCCTGCTTCCTCCTCTCTCTCTGCCTCTCTGCCTACTTGTGATTTCTGTCTATCAAATAAATAAATAAATAAAATCTTAAAAAAAAAAAAAAGAAAATCGTCGGGAACAGAGAATACATTTACAGCACTGCACCATATTCATTGGAAAAAAAAAGTCTAAGTGACCCATACAGCTTAAAACCACGTCTTTCAAGGGTCTGCTGTACTTGCATAAACTCAGCAGCTGATCAACACCACAGCTGGAGTATCTTTCCTACATTAGCTCCTAATGTTAGTTAGTTTAATAAAATTTAACAGTGAAAAGTGCTACATATATATAGTCTTTTTACCTACAGAAAACAAAATTCATAGAATTTACATGAACTAATCACCTAAAACCAGAGGAAAAGATGTAAGTTTCTGCTGAGATAAAGATGCCTCAAAATGCTTCTAAAAACAGTGTAAGTGATGTTTCAAAGCTGGTTCTTCCATTTTAAGCACTCACCATCTAAAGCTTCTCAGTGGCAAAAACAAGAGAATATAAACTTCTGCTACTCTATCAGCACTTATTAATACCAAGAGAAAAAACACAAAACAAATGTTCAGTCTGAAGGAAAATCAAGCTTTCAAAAAAGCCCACCTCCACATCAACCCTAAAATGCTGAATTCTAGGTACAGACAGGGATTCCAGAGTGGGGCTGGGGGTGGGGCATATCAGAAGGAACAAGGGGAAGGAGTACGAAAACCAAGCAGTCAGTTTGCCTTTCTGGTTTGTTTTGAGTCAAGTCATTTAATTTGGTTTAGAAATAACATTTAAAAAGACCTTAAGATCTCTGTGTTAACTGAATGGGGCCTAGGAATAAAGAGAGTTAAGAAATACCAGGTTAAAGAAATTTCTATCCTTAACAAAAGAAAACAGGATGCCCCCAGAAGCAACTTGAGGCCCCTTAAAGGAGCACAGCAAGGCCTGGCCTTTCTTAAGCTCAGTAACAAGAACGCTGAATTGAAGGAAGAAGTCATGCTGGGCACATCAGAGCTACCTAGCAAGGTTTTTCATTCATTGTTAAAACTTTGATGTGCTCTCCAAGATGAGCAAAGACGGAAAAAAAGGATCTGGAGGAAAATCGGTCACTTTGAAGGTCATTTTGTACAATCAGATGAACTGAAAAGAATAAAATAACTTGAAGAAAAGCTAGGTACGGTCAAATGTTGCTTCCCGCTCATGTGGAATTCCCTTTTCTGCGAATAACAGAGAGCTGCTTGGCCCACAGTCTCCTCTCCTCATAATCCCTCTCTCCCAGGATGCCCTCTACTGCATTCCCAGAGCTCACCCTGGCCCAACTTTGGCAAGGAGTCTGTTAACCCGCAGATCAGCTTTTGGCTTGGGAATCCATAGGAGACTTGAAAGTCATGTGTGTGAGCAGGTACCATCAAGAGGATAGCTCAGAATGTGGAAAGCCAAGAGAGGACATCATTACCACCAGGACAAGAAAAAGCCAAGCTACCTATAAAATCATAAGTTTTCTTCTATTCATCAGAGAACAGTGGTCACAAAGCAACCAAGGGAGCTGCATTCCAGAGAGTGACAGGCCCTTCCGAGGACAGACAAGACCCAGAAACTGCTTCATGTTTGACAGGTCATGGGAGAGAGAGGTTACCAGGGAAGCCGCACACATAAGAAGTCAGCTAGGATTTTCAGGAATTCGTACAGGCCAAGTGTGGGCTAGGATATCAGTGTAGAGTAAGGGAGCCCCAGACACATGCAGAGTTTGCACACATTTGTAGGTCTGCTTCATGGATGCTCCTGAGAAAAACCGAGAGAACAGGAGAGTCCCTCTCCAGGGCACAGACATGGGGGGCAGATTGAAACTCTGCCTCTTTCCCCAATTACCCTCCCATATTGAAGCAAAAGCCTTAAGCCACTGAGGGAAGGACAGCAAGCCCTCTTTCTCCTAGCACCACTGGGGTCAGGGTAGAAGCAAAATCCATCTATCTCTACAGTCAGGCAAAGATTTATTGCCCCAAAGGGTCAAAGAACCTCTTGGACTCAGGAGGCTACACCAATAAAAGCAGAACTCTATTACCACCAAGAGAGAGCAGAAGACTGTCTCCCACCCCATCTCCACACAGACACTGGCCGAGTGTGGCTGCTTAGGGGAGCAGGGCAAGAGTGCCCATAAGGTTCCATCCTGATGAACAGGAGCGTATGGCTGCCGAATACTGAAACTAGATCAGGAGGACAAAGAACTCCCCCCAACTTTCCCAGAACCCTGGCACCAAGGAGCAAGCTATGCACCATGGAGGTGGGACAAGAACACGGAGAGAGACTCCTTTCTCACACAGCCATCTGAGGATGAAAGCTGAGGGCAGAGCAGGTACAATAAGTAAACCTCTGGGACTCCAGTCCCCATCCTAAACACAAGGCTACTGTTGCCCACTGGGGGAGGAATTTAAAATCAATGGTACAATAAAGGTAACAACGGCACCTCAAAATACAAAACCCATGCAATTATTGACTAGACTGGCTCAACTTCCCCAACATTAACGACCAAGAAGATGAAGGGGCATGTTCATTTCTGAGTGTAAGTGTTATTTACTTCAGTCTTTACAAAACATGATGCCTAGCATTCAATCCACATTACAGGATACACACACACACATAAAACACCCCTTAGACATCTCACAAATTGCTCAAAAACAAATACAAAAAGAAAAACCTTAAAGTTATATACAGAGGAACACAAATAAGAATAACAATTCAGGGACACCTAGGTGGGCTCAGTCGGTTAATGTCTGATTCTTGGTTTCAGCTCAGGTCACGATCTCATGGGTTATGGGATCGAGCCCAGAGTCTGGCTTCTCGCTCAGTGTGGAATCTGCTTGAAAGATCTCTCCCTCCGCCCCTCCCTCTGCTTGTTCTCATTCTCTCTCTCTCTCTCTCTCTCAAAATAATCACTCTTTAAAACAATGACAACAGTAGTGGATTATAGGTGATCCACTTACATCTAGCCACAGGGCATCTACTTGACCAGGCTTGCAAATGTACTGAATTATTTTCAAAAGTTATTCCCCTTTAAAGCACTAGAGTTCCTAAATTTTCCTGTGCTGTCACAAAGGTGTCCCTAACCTAGATGTCAGTCTCTGAAGGCTCACAGGTGGGTTTCAGAGGCCTCAAAAGACTGAGTGGATTCTGAAAGTGATATGCAAACCCATCCCTTTTCCTGGAAGAGGTTTAGAGTCATGCACCTTATTAACATAAACTTCAGAAGGCAAAGAAAAAGATTATCTTTTCCTAAAAAAGAAAGTCAGCTTTACACATAAAAGGCAAAGGGTATATGTTTTATAGGACTGTCAAGGAAATTTTAAGGCTATCCAAGAGATGACAAACTGAGAGACTGGCAAACAAAAGGAAACCACATAATTTATGGATATAAGGAACAGATTTTCACTAATAACTGCAAAACCAATCAGTCATAGGAAGAGCTCTTATTTATAGCTGTAAAATAGGTTTTCTTAATTCCAAGGGGAACAAAATAATCCAATAGTTTATGTACTTTCTAATTTAGAAACCACCCACAGAAATACTATGAGCCCCAAGAGGCAAGCTAGCATTACATATTCTCTAGTCCTCCAACTTTCCACCTGTAAAATAGAGACCTAAAAAAATACCTGTGCCCCGCCATGTGCTATTTGTAGTATCTACTTCATAGGGTTGTTATAATAATAAATGAGTTGGAAAGTGCTCAAAATGCTGCCTGAAGTTTTGTACACTCTGCGTGAGGTGCTGTTCAATAAATACATTTCAGGCTGAAATTACTTCTTCATGAAAAAATAATAAAAGGAACATGATTATAAATGTGCAACTGCAGTACTCTAATCACATAGGATTTGATGGAAGTTAGTCTCATTCCATAAGGAACAGAATGAACACAGTTCCTCTCTGGGTCATGTTCCACTGAGGCTACCAGTTAATGCTCCTGGGGGACTTTTAAGCACAATCAAGTGTGCTTATGTGATGCACAAGATGTGATGCCCAAGATATATTGAGAAACTGTCAAAAGGAGCCAGATGTCCTCTTCAGCAGGTTGTATCCCCACATTCACAGGGCAGAAATGAATAAATCAGTTCTCAGCATCTTTTGTTAATTTTATTTATTTTTCTTTTGTTAATTTTAAATCCCATCAATTTAGTTAGAATTGTAATTTAACTCACATGTAAGTATTTGTATGTAAAAAGAAAAATATGAAGCAATGATTCCCATAATATTTTTGTCTAAAAAATACTGAAATGACTTCATTCAAAGCACTTTCTGACCAGAATTATTCAGATGACCCTTTCTACTTCATACGCCCATATTATTTCCTACAGTGTTCAAATAACTACGTGCAAAGAAAACACGTTTCCGGTTCCTATAAAATGAAGTTTTCAATGTCAAGTTAAAGCTTCCAGCTCACTCGATGTGATGGGTTGCACCTGCCTTGGAGAAAAAAAAAGGATCTTTAATTACGAAATCAGGAGACCATAATGGAATACAATACTTTTATGACAACACTCTTTTGGTCAAACACTTTCACTACCACTGAAATATTTATTCAAAGTAAATTTATAAAACCATAATGTACATTTGTGTCCAATGTAAACTGCAACAAAATTCATCCGTTTTCTCCAGTAATGAAAAACTTAATGGTGAGCACTGAGCTCCTATAAACTATGCAAGTGCTACTTTACATTCCAGTGAAAATATTGATGCTAATGAATTTTAATTTATGATCTATAATAATGGTACTTAAGTGGCCCACTTTGGTGTGAAAATTGTCAGTGTTTCCCAATGTGTATATGATAATACCTTATTCAGCACATCATAAAGCCGACTGACTTCCTATACTACGGCACTATTTCAAGATATGGTTACATAACTTTAATTGTTAAAAACTGTTTGGTAAATCATACTGAATTTTAAAAGCCATGCAAGTTGAATCACATAGTATATAATCTTAGCCTCCAATATGATCAATTCTAAGAACAGCTTCTCAATCACAATTTTTCCACCTACATTGTGCTGGTTCTTCATTATTTCGGGATAGCACAGAAGGATATTTTCCTTCTTTCCATAGAAGGATATTTTCCTCACTTTTTACCTTTAAATCCATGACTACATGGCACTGAGGGGAAATGATGGCTCTGTGGGCTAGTCAGGACCCAGAAGGAAAGTTCCAGGGGCTCCTGGCTGGCTCGGTTGGTACAGCACATAACTCTTGATCTTGGGGTTGTGAGTTCAAGCCTCACATTAGATACAGAGATTACTTCAAAATAAAAGCTTTAAAAAAACCAAACAAGAAAGCCTCAGACAGACCTGTAAGCAGGCAGACCTGCAGAGCTGTTGTCTTGGGCCACACCCACCACAGAGAAGGAAGAGGCGGTAGCTCTTTCAGTCAGAAATGTTATATTTCCACAATTATTTTAAAATTAAACTTTAGGGACGCCTCGGTGGCTCAGTTGGTTAAGCGGCTGCCTTCGGCTCAGGTCATGATCCCAGCGTCCTGGGATCGAGTCCCACATCAGGCTCCTTGCTCGGCAGGGAGCCTGCTTCTCCCTCTGCCTCTGCCTGCCACTCTGTCTGCCTGTGCTCGCTCTCTCTCTCTCTCTCTAACAAATAAATAAATAAATAAATAATCTTTTAAAAAAATAAATAAAATACAATTAAACTTTAAAAGGAAAATTCCTTCACAGATAATTTACTCTGCAATCATCTTGTTTATTATTTTCCATCTTATCTTATAGGCAAAACAAACTTCTTCCTGAATCCAATGGTTTATTTGCATATGAGATTAGTGTATGTAAACTATTAGCCCAGAAAAATAAAAAAGAATGAATCAAATAAAAGGGAAAGTTCACTTTCTACAAAATACTTTTTAAGTTCCAAACCATTCACAAGGCTGTGTTCTCAATGCCGTCTCTTCTCCAAACTCTTACAGTAGTTAAAGTCTCTACCCTATAATTTAACACTTAATTATAGTCTTATTCAGTTCTCTAATTGTTTTATGTGGGTTCGCCTTATCTCTCAAGCAGAAAGTGAACCTTTTGAGAGAATGGGCTCTTATAGTCCATAGCCCCTGGCGGGACCAATGCTGGCCATCAGACCAGTAGCCCCTTTCAATGAACTGGTAATCTCAATGATCAGAGGGTCAACTCAACAAAAGGATGTGGCATTTGTAAATATTTATGCACCTGACATAGGAGCACCTAAATATATAAAGCAAATATTAACAGACCTGAATGGAGAAATAGACAGCAATACAGTAATAGTAGGGGACTTTAATACCCCACTTACATCAATGGATAGATCACCCAGACAGAAAATCAATAAGGAGATACTGGCCTTAATGACATGTTAGACCAGAGGAATTTAGCAGATATATACAGAAAATTCCATCCAAAAGCAACAGGATCCACATTCTTGTCAAGCACAGATGGAACATTCTCCAGAATACATCATATGTTAGGTCATAAAAGAAATCTTAATAAGAAGACTGAAATCATATCAAGCATCTTTTCTGACCACCATGGTCTAAAACTAGAAATCAGTCACGTGAAGAAATCTGGAAATTCACAAGTACATAGAGATAAAATAAAATGCTACTGAACCACCAGTAGGTCAGTGAAGAAATGAAAAAGCCTTGAGACAAATTAAAATGGAAATACAACATACCAAAACTCATGGATGCAACAAGAACTGTTTAAGAAGAAGGTCATAGCAATAAATGCCTACATCAAGAAATAAGAAAAATCTCAAATTACCTAAGTTTATACCTCAAAGAACTAGAAAAAGAACAAACCTAAGCCAAAAGCTATTCGAAGGAAGGAAATAACAAAGATCAGACTGGAAATCAATGAGAGACCAATAATACAAAGGGAAAGATCAGTGAAACCAGGAGTTGTTTTTTTTCTAAAAGATGAACAAAATAGACAAACCTGTAGCTAGACTTACCATGAAAAAGAGAGAGAGGACTCAAATACATCAAATCAGAAAGGGAAGAGGAGACATTACCACTAATACCACAGAAACACAAAGGAAGAGTTATGTTAATTCTTCCTCAAATGTCTGCTAGAGTTCACCAGTGAAACCATCTGCTTTTGGGCTTTTCTGTGTTGGGAGGTTCTCACAATTTTAAAGCACTTATTGTTTTAATGAAGTGCTTTTTGTATACTGGTCACATGCTCTTATTACTGAGCATGCCTCTGAGATGTGTGTGTGTGAGTTTTTAAATACATATGCTAGCTACTAACAGATTGTGTATGCTGGAGAACATTCACAAAATGAAACTGAAGTTCTAATATTTTCTTCCTGGAATACTCAAGCTGGCCAATGCTGCGCTAAACCATGAGCCCAAACTGGGTGCCGTGGCGCAGCAGGCTTTGGAGACCAGTTTCTTCCCTGGCAGCCTTTGGCCATCAAAACCCTGCAGGCCTTCTCCGTGGACCTCCCCGGCCTGGTCCCAGCTGTGGTGGGTGCTTCATGGCTTCCCTTGCTTCTTGCCCTTCATCCAGACAGCCTCAGAACAGATCCCTCAAATGCCCTAACTTTTGGTGAGTCTGGCCTCTACCACTTGTTCCACTCTGCTTTCGAGGAAGAAGGAATGAGCAGTGCAAAGACGCAGAGGCCCAAGCGACGTTGAGTACTCTAGCACACAAAGGAGAAAAACGTAGCAGACGTGTAGGTAGCTGGTGAGACTGGACGGAGAAGAAACCACAGGGAGGCAGAGGCTAGAGCCGAAAGAATCTTACAGGAAGGCACTAGATTTAGTCCAAGGGCAACTCCTTGAAGGAGAGTGCCATGATCTGATTTGCCCTTCGAAAACAGGCCAAGTGGAGGGGATGAGGATGGGGAAGGGCCGAGGCAGGGAGACAGCAGAGAGACAACTACAGCATCCCACACATGGGACCATGGTAGCCAGAGCCATGGCAGTGACAACAGATACGGAGAGAAGCAGATGGCTTCACGATGTCAGTGACAGAGCTGATGACACCGGCCGATGGGCTGGAGGCTGCACATGAGAGAAATGGAAGAGTCTGAGGCAGCTGCCAAGTTCCTGGCTCGATGAAATGGTGTGCGATGTTGTGATGTCTAATTAGAGGGGAAGCTTAAGGGTTAGTCTGGGGGGCTGGGGACTGAAAAGAAAGTGAGGAGCAGAGAGAGTGAGTGTGGTTAACTCCATGAAGAAGGGGGTTAGAGGGAGGGAGAGAGAGTGTTTAGTCAGACTGGAGACCATAGAGCAGTGTTCAAGGCTGAAGGGATTCACCCCAGTAAAGAAGGGAAACTAATGATGCAGGAGAAAGGAAACATGTCGTCTCTGAAGGAGCAGAGTTCTTTGGGAAAGCAAGAGACAAGACTGCCATTAGCTTCCCCCAGCCAGTGGCTTTAGAGCTGGATCCTGATGAAAGAGGAAGGGAAGGCTAATCAGAGGGAACAGCAAATGCAAAGGCATGAGAGAGGAAAGAGCCTATAAGGTTTGAAGCCACTTGGAGCCTGGGAGCAGGAGAAGGAGAAGCAGGCCAGGAGGCTGGCTCTGAGCCAGCTCCTCTGAGAAGGCCTCCCAGTCTTGGGAACACATACTCCCATGCCACAGGCCTGGGAGTACACAAATATGTACAGAACTGATAATCATGCGCATTTTTCCTATGCATGTGACTACCACTCACCACCTGTTTTAAAAGGTCAACAAAGGGAAAAAGCCTCATTTGTTTTACAACTTTAACAATCACCAGCCCATTTATGGAGCTATTTATTTTGCTTCCGCCTTAACAGTCTGATAAAACTGAGCTAAAGGATAGATAATGTTTAAATGTTATACAGTTTATCAACCCCCCTGAATGAAATGAACTCAAAGATTTCTATTTTGAACACCAGATAGAAACCTGCACACGTCTTTTGATTTATTTATTTATTTATTTATTTATTTGATAGACAGAGATCACACAAGCAGCAGAGAGGCAGGCAGAGAGGGGAGGGGAGAAGCAGGCTCCCCGCAGAGCAGAGAGCCCGATGCGGGACTCAATTCCAGGAGGACTCAATTCCAGGACGCCAGGATCATGACCCCAGCCGAAGGCAGCGGCTTAACCCACTGAGCCACCCAGGCGTCCCAAGAAAACCACATTTAAAAAAAAAAAGATTTTATTTATTTATCTGAGAGAGAGAGAGAGAGAGAGAGAGACCATGAGTGAGGGTGGGTGGGGGCGGGGAGAAGGAGAAACGGGCTCCCCGCCGAGCAGGGAGCCAGACAGAAACCTGCACACTTCTAAAATAACTTTTAAAGAGTTAGAATTATCTCAAAAGTTATAGTACACCTTGTTACAGTCCAATTTTTTTTAACTATTGAGAATTCTTAAAATTAAAGCCAAATCCACTGCTTTCCTCCTCAGAGAGGTTCAAATAAAAGATTTTCTTGGGGACGCCTGGGTGGCTCAGTTGGTTAAGCGGCTGCCTTGGGCTCAGGTCATGATCCCAGCATCCTGGGATCGAGTCCCACATCGGGCTCCTTGCTTGGCAGGGAGCCTGCTTCTCCCTCTGCCTCTGCCTGTCTCTCTGTCTGCCTGTGCTCGCTCGCTCTCTAACTAATAAATAAATAAAATCTTAAAAAAAAAAAAAGATTTTCTCATGCAAACACCTGTCTAAGTAGCACAGACAGACCTTCACCATCTTTTTATCTACTTGATTTATAGCAACAACATACATATGCTTTATATCATGCCCACAGTAAGACTTTTTTTTTTTTTTAAAGTAAAAGCCATGCTTGGGTTAAGCAATCAATAAAAATGCCAATGCTGACATGGCAGGAATCCATAAGACTTGCACGATTAGCTGAGAGCATTTGCAAAACAGAGCAGTGCCAATTTGGACTGTAGAAGGTCCGGTTCTGCCATTGTCCTTCATCATCATATACCCTTTTAAAACCACAAGTCCCTTCCAGATTAATTAGCTCATCAAACTGAAATGAAAAGCACTTTTAAAAACCAGTAAGATCTCATCATTAATGCATCTCAGACGGTCTATGCGGCCAGTGACCAAAGCAACTGAACTGCTTCAGTGCCATCCCGTGTCACATTTCCAGCCCTTGGTGCTGTGAGACTTGGCAATGGAGAGAACACAGGTCCCCAGTGCACAGGTCATGCCCCACAGCTGGTATGACATTCGCTCTACAGACGGCTTCCTGCACCTGGCTCAGGCTTTAAGTAATACAACACAGAACACACTGTGAATAGGGGTCTCTATCCCATTCTGTATAGGACATAAAATCAAGAAGCTCAGGCAATCCTACAAAAGTACATCCCATAAACTTGGGTTTTGAGAGTTGGAACTAGAAAGCTTTTCACACCTATGTTTCGGGATACTGGTGTGAAGACGAAATACAGGCACTTCTAAGGCATGCTTAGATTTTTCTACAAAGGTAAGGTGTGACAGTTGACCTTTGAACAACACAGGTTTAAACTGTGCAGGTCCTCATATATATGGATCTTTCTACAGCACAGTACTGTAAATGTATTTCTCCCCCTTTTAACTTCTTAATAACATTTTCTTTTCTCTAGCTTACTTTATTATAAGAATACAGCATATAATACATGTAACATACAAAATATATGTGTATTGACTTTATATTACTGGTAAGGTCAAGAGTAGGCTATTAGTGAAGTTTGGGGGGAGTCAAGAGTTATATGAGGATTTTTGTGCAGGGCTGAGCAGTGCATTTAATGGCCCTACCTCCGTCTTGTTCAAGGGTCAACTGCATAATGTAAAAGGCAAAAAGATTTATGCAATCTGAAGAGAAACCAGAGTATTAACTACATAATGTAAACTTAAAATACCACATTTAACTATATTGTATTATATTTCATTAAAGTTATCCAGGAGTAGACAACAAAGACTAACTCTGAATCTACTTGCAAACCAATCACCAAAAGCCCTTACCAAGCAGGGTACTGTCCTTATTCCAGGAACCAGGCTACTTTACATACAACCATCTCTAAACACTGCTTTAAATTCTGAGGGTGTTGAAGCTGATCCTTCAGCCGGTTAGGCAACTCTGACTGACTCGCTAAGGACCAAGCTTCTCCCAGGAAAGACTTCTGGGGAAAGAGCACCAGGGAATGAAGCCATGCCCTAACAGAAGCCTCCGACAAGAGGGCAAAGATACAGGCCCCCAGCACCCACAGACTAACAGCAAATGGTGGACTCTATTCCCCCAAGATAGAACGACATCTAAACTGGGACATTTCTGGGAGTGAAAGTGGGAATTACTAATAAATATGCCACAAAAACAGGCGTGGTCCTGGGCAAACTGAAATATATGGTCACCCTGTTTGAAAGTGACCTTATTAACCATGTGTTAAGTTGTCACCAAGTGCCAGGCACTGCAGAGTCAGGTATAACCAAAGTCTAATCTCAGCTACAGAGATGTTCCCAGGCCAACTGGCAGGCATGCAGGTTGGCAGTTTAGCCTGTCTGGACACTTCTAACTTGCACACCTCACCTTGTCCAGTGAGAGCCCATCCTGCCCAGGCCAGGAACCCACGTCGAGGTGTTTGTGAGGTGTGGTTAGTCCTGCTGTCTTGAACCAGTGGATAGATAGCCATGTGTACCTTTGGGCATGGTGACCTAGTCCTTAGAGCTGTTTCTTACTAATTTCCTGAGGTTGCTACAGTTTTCCCTACCCTCTGCCCCTTTGTAGCCCAATCTCCAGCCTGCCTCGCTAGAACTGAGTCCCTGCCCAGCTCCCAGCTTGAGCTCCCCTTTGCTCTGCATGGATCTCGTTGGGAAAACAATGAGATTACCTGCTTAGCTGCACAGAGCTAAGCTGTTCTCCTATGACTCGAATGAGGGGCTGCCCTGCAGGCACTGGCTTGGGCTTGCCACACAACCTTGGGTGTTGCGAGTCAGATTCCCCTGAAGTTCTCAACTCCTGACTCTCCCAGAATCTGGACTTGCTGCAAATCACATAGAATTCCCTATGCAGCCCACAGAAGGGGGAGCAATACACAAATGGATGTTACCATCTTCTGGAGGAGGTTAACAGGGGTATGAGTAAGCATCGTAGAGAGTAAGCAAAGGGAGGTAGCTCTGCAGAAAGGGATACAGTTGTTAGAAGGTGATCCTGGAGGAGGGGTGTGCGTTCTTGGAGCTAGAACAGAGAAGTGAGGTGTGAGGCAGGGTAAAGGAACTGAGGGCTGGGCTATTCCAATGGACCACAGACCAGTTCTTCTGGGGATCGAATCATGCCTTCCTGCCTTCCCAAATATGCATGTGTATTGCAGCTCTCATTTCAAATTGAAACATGAATGTACTACACACATATAACACCATCATCATCACATGTGTCACCACTGACAACCTAGGACTCTGCCCAGCCTTCTCACAATTCAACTCTCCAACTTCCAACATCCTTTATAAGGTTGCTCGGTTGAGTCTGTGGCTCATGACATTTAAGAAATGCATCTAAAAACTGGATTAGCAAAAAGTTTATCTCTTATTCTGATTGGATGCATCTCCTCTCCTCCCCCCAAGCCAAATATGTTGCAAAGTTCACTTGGGTTTACTGGAAATTATAATGGCAACACAGAAATCACAGTTTATCCCCTGGAAAGAGGAATTTTAGCTGAACCATGTTTACTCCAATTATAAATTTGTTTTTCAAGTAATTTAGTTGTGCTTCTAAAAGCATTACTCTAGAGCAGTTTTTAATTTAATAAGACTAAAACTTGAGACTGAGGGCTTTTCAGAGTAAGTTGGGGCTAGAAAAATGGGAAAAAATCAACCCTCTGCATGATCAGCATCAGTGCCCTCTAAGCAATCCTACTTCCCTCTTGTAGCCCATTAGCCCCGGACAAAATGGGAAATGTCCTTGATGTAGTTAATATAATGCATTTTCTTTATGAAGGAATTGAGAAAGAAAATTGCAAGAAGAATGAAGAAAACGAAGTGTGGAGAATGACTAGAATAATCTGTGACTCTTTGCAGTGCTCAGACTATCAGGATCTCACTCATTCTCATGTGCCACACACCTATGCTTTTTAGGTCACAAGGTAACCACTGTCCATCCTAACTGTAGTTGTTCCCTCGGGCAGGGGAGGTGGGCCAGCCTCTGCTAAACTATTGCATCCACAGGCACTTTATAAACATTATCTCTTTGAATCCTCAGCTCTGAGGCAGGACCTATCATCACCCCCATTTCAGAGGTTAAATGGTTTGCCAGGCAGATGGGTTCCTTCACCAACCTTACTGTACTCTGCATTACCAGGGAGCTGGCCCACGGGGCAGATGTCCTAAGATCCCATGTTAGCTGGATGACTGCTGGATTACTTCCAGGAGCTCTGATAGAACTAGACTCTGGGCAGGAGGAGGGGCAAAGCTGGATGGGTTTTCATCTTCCTCTCTCTGCAGGGGAAAAACTAGCAGAGGCTGCATCCCCTCGAAGGTCCCCATGGCTCCTGGGCTCAGGGACCAATGTGCATCGTCTCTCCACCCTGCCCTGAGGGATGGTTTTCTGCTGTTGTTAATCTCTGGGTGGCTTCACCAATCCCCCCATTTGGCCTTGTGGTTCTTCCAGCGCCTGTAACTATCCCCTGGATTAAATTCTCAAGGAAAATGCTATTTTTTTGTTTTGTTTTTCTGGTTGGAAGCGATTCAATGCTAAGTGATTCAGTGCTCGAAGGTGTAGCTGCTGAGTGCAAAGCCCAGTCCCTCCCACTGCCCCAGCTGGCCCACTTTGCCAGCCAGGGCTGAGCTCTCCCAGATCCCCAGTGACCGACTGCATGCCTCGGAAGGTCAATAAACCTCTTGAAACCTCAGTCACTGATTTCATAAAATGAGGAAAGTAATTACTTGCCCTTAATTACTTTACAGGGCTTGGTAAGGCACAGGTGAGATACCAAATGTGAGAGCACTACATGGGCTGACTTATCCAAGACTTAAAAGTTCTCAAGTCCCATCTACGGTGATTGCTGGACAGAGAAAAAGGAGTTTATTTGAAATCCACCCCCAAATCAAGTTCATGGATCTAAGTGATTAAAAATGAGACAGAGATGCCCTCTAAGAGTTCACCAGGTGCTAACAGGCACTTTGACCGCATAGAGATAGAGAAGTGGGTTGGCCATGGTGTCTTTGGCTTCCACAGGTATGGTCTATTGGTATATTGTCTGTGGTCAGCTGGAGTCCACACCACTGCTTCCTGTGTAACTAACCCTGGCCTGCTGCTTTGGGAACCTGGGCTAGATAACAGTGCCTGCTTCCTAGGATTGCTGCTCAGTATTACACAATGTAGAAATCAAATAATATAGAAATGCCTACCCAAGCTGTTGACGCCCTCAGTCAATGTCAAATGTAGTCAAGGTGGATGATCCTTTCACTACTATTCTTATTAGCATTACCACTATTCATTCCTAGGATGAGCATTTCACAAGTTTGATTAGAGCTTTCTCTTCTGCCTGCATTATTCCCAGAGAAGAGGCAGCCTAGGATATGCTTTCCTGGACCTCATCACCCACATCAAGCAGTCATGATTACACACAGGAAGGACGGCTCTCCTTCCCACCTCACTTCTTCCTTTTCTTTTATTTCTAGTCTAAGCACCTGGGAACTTCTGTTTCCCCCCATTTTTTTTTTTTTTTTTGGTATCATAATGTGACAGAAGCAAACTATTACGTAGCCATGTGTTCATATAAGAATGGGTTAAAGGACTAATAATAAACCATAATACTCTGATTTCCTATCCTGTCATTCTTTGATTGCTATTGTTTGTTGTGGTTATAAACATGAGCCCTGATGGAAAAAACACTGAACTATTTTTGGGAGATGGATACCTTCCCTTGGTGATAGCACTAGAAGAAAGCAGAGATCATCTAGATCAATGGTCCAGAAAAGTATGAGTCACATATGTAGTTTTAAAATTTTCTAAAAAGAAACAGATGAAATAAACATTAATATTTTATTTAATCCCAAATACTGTCATTTCAACACGTAATCAATATAAAAATTATGAAAACACTCTGCCTTCTTCTCTCATACTAAGTCCCTGAAACCTAGCACATTCTGACTGACCACATACAGTGCTCAAGAACTACAGGGATCCAGGCTAATGCATCAGACAGCACAGGCCTAGATGACAAGCTCCTTAAGGGTAGGGACTTGTCATATTTTAATTCCAAATCCCCTCTGACATTTCTAGTTTGGTGCTTTGCCCAAAGCAAGCAGTCAACAAATTTCATCACTGATTTCAGGAATGGATGGCTGGAAAGAAGGGCTATCACCCATAAATATAAGCAGAGCCAATATAAGTTTCTTGGAAGAAGTTACATTTTATGGGTCTTACACACTTTAAAACATGCAAAATGAGCATCATTGCTAAAAAGTCCCACAATGTTCACTTACCCTAATATCACTGCAAAAGCTGCATTATATATAAAGAGAAAGCAAGGTTAACTTTCTTCTAAAAAAGAAAAAAAAGTGAGGGGGAGAGAGTAAAATAAAAAATGGCCCCAATGAGATCTCTGTAACAAAAGACCTCAATGAATCATCAACTATTGTTTAAATGACTTCTCATGTCTGGTGTTATGTAAGACCCTGTAGTGTATGCTTGCATATAGACATACCTTGAAAAAGCATTAAAACTAATATTGCAACCAGTTAATTTATGGAAATGATGAATACCATTTTTGTTCAGTGTTACTAAAAGTATGTTTGACTTGAAAGTTTTGAGGATTAATAAATGCAAATTACAGTTACCTTTTACCTAGTTGATGCAAACAAATCAACTTGCTCAGTCAGGATAAGCACTTAAAAAAATATGGGCGCCTGGGTGGCTCAGTGGGTTAAAGCCTCTGCCTTCAGCTCAGGTCATGATCTCAGGGTCCTGGGATCGAGCCCCGCATCAGGCTCTCTGCTCGGCAGGGAGCCTGCTTCCTCCTCTCTCTCTCTGCCTGCCTCTCTGCCTACTTGTGATCTCTGTCTGCCAAATAAATAAATAAAATCTTAAAAAAAATAGCTTGCATTTCCTGAAGGCCACAAATCACACTGTTTATAGAACTATAATACATACACAGCCAAGGTTAAGAAGGTAGCTCCTTCTGGCCTGTGGTACAGAAATCACAAAGCTCAAGTCCCTTTGGACTACCAGAAATACTAACTGACTGCAGCCACTGGTGTGTGATAGCTTCTCCACAAAACTCAACAGGCTTCCCATTCCCCTCAAGAAAAGGAAATGGATTGGGGAGGGTATGTGCTATGGTGAGGGCTGTGAAGTGTGTAAACCTGGCGATTCACAGACCTGTACCCCTGGGGCTAACAATACATTACATGTTTATAAAAAATAAATAAAAATTAAAAAAAAAAGAAAAGGAAATGGAGAGCCTCAACAAAAGTTGTATGAAATGGCGAAGTACTTGGTGTATCTTCACTAAGATTGTGAAATGAACTTCCAAAGAAAAGTCAACTAGGATTAAAGGCACTTACTTGAAAAGGTGCTTTCTGTGGGGAGACAAAAAAGCCTCTCCTTTACCATGACAGGATTGGTTTTTGCTACTTCTAAATACACTGACCAAAGGGATTTTTTTAAAAAAGGCATCTCAGTGTGCCCAGCTCTCTGTCTCCTAGCTTCTGTCTCCTAGGTAAAGGGGATCTGAGGTGATTCAACCAACTGCAAGGCCACTGTGCTGACGAGAAGCTCCATGGTCACAGCAGTTGTTTTTTACCTGTGGAGAAAAGCTCTCATTTAACTGAAACTTGACTTATGCAACCTTGTAGAATTTCCCTCAGATCCCAGGCTTGACAGATTCATGGTTCTGTGGTTACTAATAAATACCACTGTTCAGTTAGCCTTTTACATTTCTATCATCAAAATTCTCATAAAACTATAGCTAATAGCTGTATATAGAATTTATTTGGTGAAGAACTGGCGTGGTGTATTTACTTCTTCAGTTATTGCATTTACTTTTAATTTTCAATCTGATTGAAAATTTTGCTGTCCTTACATGAAAACAAATAGTGCTTTAAAAAAAATTCTCCATCACGGCAAGATTTGAACATTTACACTTTAGAGAAAAAGAAGTGGAGAACACAGGAATCAAAATTTATGTCATTATTATTTTTTAAGAGCTATTTTTAGGCTTATCAGTTTACTTTTCTCAAGAAGCACCCTGTGCCTCCTCAATCGTTTAAAAAACTGTTGACATCTTTTGAATTTTATCTTATGTCAATTATTCACATATTGTCCAATTTTAAACACAGATCTTTAAAGTGCTGGATAGCCACTTGAGCAGAGCCTATATTAATAAATGTCACATATTTTTCAGTAACTCAATAATGTTGATGACAAATTTCATATTGCTGACAACCTGCCACTTGCTGAAATAATTAGTTTTCTACCTTAACTTGTGACTTTCATTCACTGAGTAAATATTTACTGAGAGCCTGCCATGTGCCAGATGTTGCCGGGTGCTGGGTTTACCAAGCAAAAAAGGCAGCCCTGGCCTTCCAGGCACTCATGGTGCAGAGGGGCTACTGTGCGTTTTTAAAAACCTGCCCTGCCCGGAGGCCTTCCCACATGTCAGCCAATGTGAGAGAACCCCTGATGGATGCGGGTCCGAATTCTGCCTCTGCCTGGCTAGAGCTGGCAGCCACAGGCTCCTAGATTTGTCCTCTGTCAGCCTCAGTTTCTTCATATTACACAAGGATACTAATTTATTCTACAAGGTTATTGTGAGAGTCAAATGAAATGGGGAAGGTAGCCTGATTCCCCCATCCTGAGTTTCTCTGACAACTGACCTATTTTTTAGTCAATTGTTAGGTTATCATTGGCTCTTCCTCTGTCAGAGCTTTAGAATCAGTTCTACCATGCCCACAACAGGAGCTAAAGAACCCCTAAGGGTGTGGCCCTTCCACAAGGGGGGCGACTCACACCAGAAGAACTGTAGAGTCAGGAAGGAACTAACATGGTAATAAGCGTAACTGCGGCATGCCAGGCCAAGGGCTAGGTGAATCGTATGCATTACCTCCTTTAAACCCCACAACCACTCCAAGATGCAGACACTATTATCTTCTACCTTCTGTGAAGAAACCCAGTACTCAGGGAGGCTGAGAAGGTCCACAGTGATGAAGATACAAGTGGCCCAACATCATTTCTCATGACTTCTCTTTTGACTTGGAAGGCCACTAAACTCCTCAGTTTGGCAGATGCGTGGCTGGATGTTCCCTTCAGCTCCTGCTGGTTAGACAAGATCTCCCTCCCACGCATTGGAATTCCCTATGTCTTGGTGCCACTCACCGTTCCTACCAACACCTCCAAGGTTGTCAGACTCAGGAGCAGCTCATGACATCATGGTTCCATGGGCCATCTCATTCTTTTCTGTTCTCCTCCCCTTGGTCTCTCCAAGGGATTGCCAGGAATATTGATAACTGTCCTTCAATGCCGATGACTGCCTCTGTTCCTTTCACAAAGCCCTCAGAAACTGCCGGTGGAAACAAGCCAACACTCTTTCATGCCTAACTCCTACCTGTCCTTACTAAGGGTAGATGGAGCCCGTCTAAGCCTCCATACTGGGTGCCTATAAAGATAAAGGTGGTCTTCCAGGGCACAGCAGAGTAGTTGTTATCACTCCTCTCGGCAGGGCCCGAACACTTTAACCCAGAGGCAACAACCCTCAATCCTTTTCATATATTCTCTTGTGGAGGCAAAAGCACATGGAGCACACAAATTAAGCACAGACAAAACCATATGACTCTCAGTCCCCTACGGAAATAAACTAAGAATGACACTGGATTAGAATAATAAGCCAAAGTCTCCCTCACCTCCACCCCTCAATGTTTCAATGTGGGTAATTAATGGAATATTATACTCATCAAGTATAGTACTAACTTCAGGCGTAAGACAGCACAATTTTATGCTTTCTATTTTGGCTTTTAGTTTAGATTCAATTCAATAAATGATTAAAAGCATCGTGAGCCAGGTACCATGGAAATACCATAAAAGCTTAAAGTATGGGGATAGCAGAAATAACAATTTCAAAAGGATGTGATACAGAGGCCTGCCCAGGGAGTTACGGGCACCTAGAATGGGGCTACCATCCCCACCAGAAAGGCTTAGAGAAGGCTTCATCAGGACTCTCAAACCTTAAAATAACTAAAACACACAAGAGGTCAAGTTACTACCTCCTTTACTGAAGAAAAGAAATAACTGAAGGAATTCCATGAAATTATGTCTTTGCAAATGATATACTCTTACAACCAAAAATCAGATTGTATTTCATGAAAGCAATCAACCTTATCTTCTTTTAAGTAATCTATTCATGCCTGAAATTGCTAGGCATGGGTCTGGTTCTTAAGTCATAACCCTTAAATCATAACTCTTCTTTGCCCCTAATGGTGACACCCTCTTCTTTCTGACTTTCCATGTCAATTATGAATGATCATTACTCACATTTTTAATTTATGGAGATCAGAAGCTATGTAGATTACCCAAAGAAGGAACACTGGAAAAATTCATATAAAAACAAAAACTCTAGCACTTTGATTATAATGCCTTATAATCAAAGAAACAGGGAGATGATATATAATTTAATGAAACCTTATTTTACCAATATTCCAAAACTTCACAGCCAATTATAAACCTACTAAGCAAAATCAGAAAGGAAAAACCAGTGAAAATAACTGGTGCTAGTTTAGTTTTATTCTCAGAATTATTAGACATCTATTTCTTCTTTAAAAAATCATAAACTTGGGGCACCTGAGTGGCTTAGTCAATTAAGTGGCTGGCTCTTGGTTTCATCTCAGGTCATGATCTCAGTCCAGATCATGAGATCAAGCTATGTTTCAGGCTCTTCACTCAGTGGAAAGTCTGCTTGAAGATCTCTCTCTCTCTCCCTCTCCCCCTGCACTTCCACCTGCTCGAACTCTCAATCTCTCTCTCTCTCGAATAAATAAATCTTTTAAAAATAAATAAATAAATCATCAAAAATCACGTTCTTAAAAAACAAATTAGCTCTGTTTATGTAATTTTTTGAAAGATTTTATTTAATTGAGAGAGAACAAGAGCACAAGCAGGGGGAGGGGCGGATGGAGAGGGAGAAGCAGGCTCTCCACGGAGCAGGGAGCCCAACGTGGGGACTCAATACCAGGACCCAGGGGTCATGACCTGAGCTGAAGGCAGATTTTTTTTTTAATTATTTTTTTATGTAAACATATAATGTAACCCCCCACCCCCCTCAGTTTGTTTTATGACATTAAGAGTCTCTTTTGGTTTGTCTCCCTCCCAATCCCATCTTGTTTCATTTATTCTTTTCCTACCCCCTTAGCCCCACCCCCGTTGCATCTCCACTTCCTCATATCAGGGAGATCATATGAAGGCAGATGTTTAACTGACTAAGCTACCCAGGCCCCTCTGTAATTTCTTCTAAAAATGAGTATTAACACTGGCCAATGGGGTCTTGTTATTTAAGCTTTGAATATTAGAAAAGAAACACTCTCCAAACATTTAAGTGTGAAGACATAAGAAGGCTTTAGGCAGAAACTGTAGAATTATACCATTTCCTGTCTTGGTTGTGAACAACAATTTACCTAAATGGCTGAAAATAAATAGCTTTCATATTTTGACTGTCTTCACAATATACACAAAAATGTAGTTTGCTGCTGACCTACAATGAGGTACAAAATCATTACATTTGAAAATGTAACTCCAGAAAGCAATGGAAGCCTTGGACATATTCCACATCAAAGAAGGAATAAGAATTTGCTCAAATGATATTTGACTTTTCTTGATAAAGTAGAAAAAGTCTGGACAACGAGGATGTCTCTGTCCCTATTAAAATCATCTCAGCTTAAATGAGCCATTGTTAGCATTATAAAATGCATTAGTCTGTGGTGGAGGATTCCAGCCACTTCGTTTTGTTAAATCTTAGCTCTGAAGACGCTGAAGCCCTTCTCCCATGTGGGCCATTTTATTTCCATAGAAGTCACTCAGCTCTGCTTTGAACCATGGCCACAGACCACAGACTTTTGAACTTGGTTGGGCATCTTATAAATCCGAAGGAGAGTTGCATTAGAGACTGTGGTTGGATGGGGAGAGGACCAGCCCTGAACAACAGCAAGCATCCTTTAACAACAGCTATGCTGGATGTGTGGACAACTGGAAGGCAAAATGCACTAACAAAAACAGTGGTGTGGGAGGGGTGAGACCTGGAAGGATTTTTTTTTTTCTCAAAATGTTCTTAAATATATACTCTCGATGATCTTTAAGTTAATATAAGAAATTTAAAGACATTAAAAAAAAAAAAGCAACCACACTGCCATAGAAAAACAACTCACAGCGAAGGCCCAATAAAGGTAGATGAACACATTAGGGTTTATATCGAATATAGAAATGCAGACATGGTTGAGGACATAGTTATGTAAAGATAAAAATATACTTAGAGATAAAGTAATTTTGTGTCATTAAATTGGGACGAATGGATTACATTTTTGGAAACCCTCACTCTGGCTTTCTTTTTTTAATTATTATCATGTTTTTGTGTTCTGGTAAGAAAACAGGCAGCTGTTGAACAGTTTCCCTCCTTTGAAGGAAGGAAGAAGAAAGCTAGGCAACACAGCAAGGGTACTCAACACTGTTAACAGAGGAAGTGACTCCCCCGGTGCCAGGGAGCTCACACCTCAAGGGGAAAACGAGGACCCAACTGCTAGACCCTAAGTACTAAATTAAACCATGCAGGTCCAGATAACCTCTCACTCTTGCTTTCCAATTCAAAATGGCTGAAAAACCCTCTGCCCAGAAGTGTGCGTTTTTGTCTTGGCTTTGGGCCACTTTCCTGGGTTTTGAAAAACGGAGTAGGTTCCAGCTGCTGCACTGATGATGATAAACACCCTCTCCTCTACCCCAAAACACAAATATCCCAGAACATGAAAAGAGAACAGAAATGGCAAGTCGTGCAAACACTACGGCTCAGAAGCTCTCACGGAATTCTCAGGCAGATCAACAGTAGCTCCTCCAGACTTGCAAAAGCCTGAGTAAATCGGTACCACGGTAAAGAGGATAGAGTCTGGGATGAAGAAAAATGGCACTGAGGGGAATAGGTCTTAATTTACAGTTTGGAAGAAAACTCCTATGGTATAGCCACATCAGCTCATCCAAATTTTACGGAGTGCCTCCCATAAGCAGTGCCATGGACTTTTCTAATGTACTCCGGGCTTTCAAACATGAAGCAAACGCATTGTCTGCCTCAGATGTTCCCCCCTTCTGCCACTTCCATAGGGATGAAAGTATTAACCAGAAATCATATTTTTAGAAACGTGTATCCTGCCTACTTATAAAGAATCTGAAGCAGCATATGGTTACAGCATAATATAAAAGAGGATAATTTGGGGTGAAGAAAATAGAACACCTAAAAAAAGTTTTAAGATGTCACCACACACCTGAAGTGAGCAAATCGCTATAGTTAGATAGGAGATTATTGTGACAGAAAAGTCACAAATGGCAACACGCAGGATTATGCATCTTCCACTGTCCAAGAAAATTAAGCAAGCGAAAGGCCTTGCTAAGAATCCTTCCGGAAACTAAATTTGAGATGCAGCTCATCACATGGTTCTTATATAAAGAGCACTGTGGAGGAAAGTGGGTGGCAAGTGCTTTTCTATCTAGGAAAGAGAGACCCAAAGAAGTGAAAATTAACCATCAAATTAACCTTCAAGTACAGTCTCTGGGTGTGATAAAAAAGAAAAAAACCAACACCCATCTTTCGGAAGATGTACCTACATCTGAACCAAATAACCAAAATCACAGATACCTTCATTGCCATTTTAAACTCCATGTGATGTCCCGATAACACTGAAGCCACTTCTTCTCACAGACAGTGAAAAAAAAAGATGGAGTCACGATTTTAGTCAGAAGATTACTGTTGACTTACTTTTTCTAAACCTTCAAAATAAAAGTTTAAAATGTTATTATTTTTGAAAACCTAATTGATGTACAATTTGTCTGCATTAAAATGAGAAGTAAACTGGGGGAAATATGCCTTTATCATTTTTGCTGCCTAATCAGAATATAATCAATATTATATTATTAAAATAAACATATTTCCAGCAAATACAAATTATGACAATCGTAGTTTGATAAACTGTATTTTTCCAAAGTGGTAGTTCAAATTAAGCCACATCCTAAATAGAATTTATATATGCTGAACACCCTGGGGGTGGAGAGGAGAACATATCCATAAGGAGTTCATGCATTATGCCTAACTGAGGCTTTTTTTTTTTTTAAGATTTTTTATTTATTAATTAGAGAGAGAGAGCGAGCACAGGCAGACAGAGTGGCAGGCAGAGGCAGAGGGAGAAGCAGGCTCCCTGCCGAGCAAGGAGCCCAATGTGGGACTCGATCCCAGGACGCTGGGATCATGACCTGAGCCGAAGGCAGCTGCTTAACCAACTGAGCCACCCAGGCGTCCCCTAACTGAGGCTTTTAATCACAAAATAAATGTGGCTTGTATTCCTATAATGTATAAGTCACATCATCAGGTGATTTTGAAATATAAGTCAAATCCCAAATTCCAATTTGGGTTCACAATGGACTCCAGGCATACTATCCAAAAAGTAAATAAGGCAACAACAAAAACAAATCACTGAGGCTGTGAAAGAGAAAACATTCCAAAGACAAGACTTCATCATTCCTTACGATCATCTTTTCTTGACAATTCTCTCTCTGGGCAAGTAGCTGCTAACAGTTCTAACAGAACAGCCAAGGCCACGCACGAGTTTTCCTGCACTTTGGCATAGGGCAAGATCTGGCTTCCTCTCTGCCAACAAGACTTCCTAATGTGAAAAGAGTCATTTTCAATAAGTTTCCGACATTTAAAATCGTTGCTAGGATTCTGGGCTTGTTGCACTGACATAACGTCGTTTGGCATCAGAGCCTGCCAATGCTTCTACCATGAGAAAGCTAATGAGCTTGTGAGAATGTCCTTACATCGTTACATCCCCAAGAACACTGTGGCCGCCGGGACTTCTCCAGTTAGAATATTCTTCTTCTGTGAAGTGGTCATATCCAGGCTGGACCCAAATTCACTGAACTGCAAAAGAAGCCAGCAGGCTCCCGCCCACCCTCTTTTTATAACTTTTCTACCTTTCCCCCTTCTCTCTCCTTCTCTCATGTTACTGGACTAAAAGTTCCTCACAGTAACTAACTGCAGTAATAAGAAAAAAGAGGTTCCAGATGCTGTCACTGGCCCCCAGGGCAAAGAATCAGTAGCCAGTTTGTGAGCTCTAATGAAAATGGAGCTCAGTGATGAAGTCACAGATATTTTTAATCTGTCTTGTAGCCATTCATTTTAAACCTCCAAATAACTGGGAATTTTCTGGTCAACTACCCTCTTATCAACAATAAAACGGGCAGGAAGCATCACCATTTCTTCTTCTGTCCCCTGACTAAATTCCAAATACAAAAATAAGTGTCTGAGATTGTCCAGAAACTGGATAATCACATCAAAATAAGAATGTAGTGGCTGAACAGATTCCTAAAATATAGATCAAACATGCAAGGCCTGCTGGAATCCTACTTCATTACCACCTGCAGAGTGCAAGGCACTGAGCAGGCATGCAATACACAGTGAGACACAGACCCTGTCCTCCAGAGGCTTTCACCACAGGGACAAAGAGAACACACACAGTATCCAAAGAGAAGTCACAAAAGGTCTGTGATCTTTGCAGACAATGAGCATGGGGTCCTGGGGAACCACCAGAGACTCTCATCTACTGAAGAATGGATCTGAATGGGTCAAAATGGAAGGAACTAGCAAGATAGGATATTTCAGGGGGAAGGAATAGAGAAAGAGTAAAAATGCTACTGCGGTGACTGTGAAGGGAGGCTAGTTTGGTGTGGCCTGAGTGCAGGTGATGGGAGGAGAACAGTGAGAGCTGAAGCTGGAAAGCTGAGGCAATCATGGGAACCATGAGTGCCAGGCAAGGAGGAAGCTCTTACAGGATTCTGTTCTAGGGTATACTAGACTGAAATTCCCCTCCAACAGGGGGAGGGGAGGGAAAGGAAATACAAATCATCATGTGAAGTGACGTGAAATAATTCACTCAAGAAATACACGCTCAATGGCTATTCTAATACCTGGCAATGTGCCTTGAACTTGGAAGACGTCAATACTTTTCAAATGAACAGTGTCCATTATGCATGAGGCTCAGTACTAAGATACTAGACACTGTGGGGCTACCAAAATGAACAAACACAAATTCGATCCTTAAGGTGCTTCCACTTATCTATGTGGGCCCAAGAGAAGACCAGGAGTCTGGGATTCTGGCTGGTACCAATAAGGGTAACCTTTTTGGGAGACAATGATCTAGGATAAGTCAGTCCTCTAAATTCCATGGGTAGAGTTTGTCAACAGAAGACTCTAAGTTCAAGAAGTAGCTAAAAACTGGGGTGCCTGGGTGGCTGAGTCGGTTAAGCCTTTTCCTTCAGCTCAGGTCGTCGTCTTAGGATCCTGGGATCGAGCCCCACATCGGGCTCTCTGCTTGGCGGGGACTCTGCTTCCTTCTCTCTCTCTGCCTGCCTCTTTGCTCACTTGTGATCTCTCTCTCTGTCAAATAAATAAAGTCTTTAAAAAAAAGTAGCTAAAAACTAAAATAAATAAGTCCCACAAATAAAGACCCCACGCTTCTCTTTCCCCTACTTCCCACCATCTCTTGAGGGGAAATGCTCACCTAATGACCTTCCTTCCTTCATAAGATGACAGTATTCCCTGAGACTGTGGTGATGGTTAATTTTATATGCCAACTTGGACGGACTTTGGTGTGCTGCTGTTTGGTCAAACACTAGTCTATATGTGGCTGGAGAGGTATTTTTCTAGATGTGATTAATAATAATCAGTTTATTTCAAGTAAAGCAGATTAACCTCCATAATGTGAGTGGACCCTATCCAATCAGTTCAAAGCCTTAAGAGTAAAGACTGAAGTTTTCCCAGGAGGAAAAATTTTGCCCTCAGAAGGCAGCACAGAAAATCCACCTGAATTTCCAGTCATCAGACTCAAGACTACAACATGAGCTCCTACCTGAGTCTCCAGGCGGCTGCTGGCTTATTTATTCTACGGGTTTGAAACATGCCAGCTGTGACAATCACTTGAACAAATTCCTTAAAATCAATCTCTCATATACACATGCACATGTACACATATACCTACATATGTACACACACACATGCCCTACTGATTCTGTTTCTCTGGGGGAATCCTGACTTAACTGTGATCTGGACTGTGGCCTCTTTTATAACCATCCCTTTTCTCAATAGCTGTTTGAAATGTCCTTTTTGTCCTTTGCCCATTTCTTTCCCAGACAGAATCACCCAGATGAGCAAGATTCAGTGTTCCGATCTCCTATCAGTTCATTCTACAATGGGACTGAGGCCGTGCCAGCTACCATCTGCTCCACCAACTAGCAGTGGCTCAGCCACACCAGATCTGAGCCAAGGAGAGTGGGCCTCCTCCAAGACTGGCAATGGCTTTCCTGCTGCCAAGAGGGTATGAAGGAGGCGGGCTGCCCCAAACCTAGGGGCATAGCACCTGGATGAACTTTGCCCCCATCACTCAGAGCACCTCAGTTCAAAAGTTTCCTTTTCCTAAGTGAGTCACCCTAGACTTCTGCCCAACGTCTTCAGCCTTTCAGCTTAGGGCATGGCTTTTCACCACCCCAGCCATGTGGAAGAACCTCCATGGTACAACTCTGGGATGTGCCTGCATCCGAGCATCCTATGGCCTAGAAGCCCTACAGCAAGGCCCCTATCTGGGCCTCTCACACCTTTCTGCCAGTGTGAACATTCAAGAGGGCTACATCCTCTGGACTCTGTAATTGGAAAGTCCGATTTATCACAGGGGTCCAAAACTATTATAACAAGAGTTCTTAATAAGCTATTGCAAAGCAGCCAAGTCTGCTACCTAAGACAGTGAGGGCCTGAAAGCAAAGTGATTCTAGGCTTCAGTGAGCTGTGCCTTGAAGAGATGAATAAGGAACCAAATCCTAGCCTCAACCTCTCATTACTCAGGAAAGGCCACCAGGACTTCCTTGAGAGAACAAGCCAAACACAGGTCTTAGGAGAAGTCTCTGCATTTATCAAGGGTCTCTCTATCTCTGCCCTAATGTCATCTGAGGCTTGGGCAAAGAACAGGATTTGTTCTTTGAGAATTTTCAGAGGAAGGCAGTACTCTTGGAACCCAGAATGGGGTTCTCCATTCTCACTGCCTCTTCTACACAGCCAGACCAGAAGTGAGCAAGGTCTTCCACTTGGGCAAACCTCCTCACATTAAAAATCCATCACTGGGAAAAAAAGGGCCAGCACCAGAACTGGAACTGATGGAAACAGGAGGCTCTGGAGGAATTCCAAGTGCCTCAGCCACAGACTTTAGTCTTTTCCTTTCCAATATGTGTAGAGTCTCCTCAGGACAATCTTCAATCAAGACTATGAAATAAGCACATATTGTACCAAGTTAAGACATAACTACATTTTCAAAAGCTATTAAATCTTTGTGCTATTGGGCAAAGGTGCTAGAGCTTAAATTTCACTTAGCAAATAATATAAGGAAGATAACTATAATCCAAAACGGGAGCTCTCAATGTCAGCAGCTGGAGAGGGACTAAGTTCTGTGGGAACTCAGGGACAGGAAGGATCATGTCCATCTGGGTGACAACAGTCTGGTTCTCTCAAAAGCACTCAACTTGTCTGCCCAGCTGCCTCCCTGAAATTTCTTCTTGGTGGTCTCAGAGGCACTTCAATTTCAGCATTTAGCAAATGGGACCTAGCTGGTCCTCTGGAGATGTTCCCCTCTTAGCAAGGGTTTCGCCATCCATAGGCCAGAAGCCTATAAGCATCTTAGACCAACCTACCCTTCCTTCTGTCTTTCCTGTTGATATTACCTCCAACATCCTGCCCAGACCCATTCCCTTTTTTTTCTTTACCACCATCGTTATGCCTCTGGGTTCCTATGAAGGCCTTCTAGCCTTCTATGGTCAGAGTCCTGCCCTCTAACCCACTGTCCACTGTAGTCACGGCATATGGTCTTGATGCCCATTTGCTTAAAACTCCAATGTTTTCCCTTCCCTATCTGGTTAGGGAAGGGAACACTCCTTCAGGTGGCCCACAGAGCTCGGCAAGACTGGCCCCTCCCTCTCAAGTCTTGACTCATGTCCTGTCTCCCTCTCCCCACCATTCTCTCTGATATCTCCCAAGCCTCATCATCCACTGGGCCCTTGCCTGTGCTGCTCCATTTGCTCTTCTTGTCCTCTGCCCTCTTTGCTTAGCTAACTAACTCCTACTCAGTCTTCAGATTTCAGAGAGTGGTTATTTCCCATATCTCCATAATCATGGCTAAATCTCCCACTATGTCTTCTCTCCATTCCATGTACCTCTGCTGTCCAACACCTGCCATTGTTGTAACTTTATGTTTATTTCTCTCATTACACGACGGATACTTGTTTCTCTCCTTAGACATTAGACTCTAAGCTCCTTGAGAGCAAAATCATGACAGTTTCTACTCCCTGGTGTCTAGCACAGGGTCAGAAAGTTAGCAGACCCTAAATAAAAATTTGCTGAATGAATGAGTATATGAAACGAACAGGCTCATGGTCAGAACAGAACAGTGACAGGAGCAGTAGCAGAGTTGAGACTCTTCTCACTCCCATGCCACTCCTTCTGATCACACTGTAGGGTTCCCAGTATTTTCAAAAACAATACTTCCTAAAACTCATATTTTTCCTTTCATTATCTTAAGCATAATTCAAAAATACTTAAGGGTATAAGATTTCTGATAATTTGCATAGTTAAAAAAATTCACTAAATCTGGGTAACTTTAAATAGCATAACTTTTTTGCTCTTTATTTCAAATACTTTCATTGACTAATTACAATATTTGAACACAGTGCTGGGTATTAGGAATATAAAAATGAGCAATGCATCCCCTGCCCTATTGTAGGCTTTGGAGCTCCAGCCCCTATGTTCAAATTCCTGTCTGGTCATTAAGGAGCAACATCATATTTAAAAAAAAAAAACCTGCTTAAACTTCTCAGGCTTTAGTTAACTCACTTGCAGAATGAAGATAACAATACTAAGTCACAAGTTACTCTAAGACTTGACATTCTGTGTATAAGTATTATTATCAGAGGAGCTTTTTAGTACTTTTATGTGTACCTGCTAGAAATACAAGTTAAATGAGGTTGCATTCTACTTTCAAAGAATTCACAGTCAAAAGGGCAAGGAAATGATTAGTAAAGAAATAATGTGAACATGGAGTCATAAATGCTATACTCAGGTATGCATAGTTTGCTGGCATAGGCTCAGAATATACGATTTTATTATCTATTTGTGAATTAATTCATGAATTACTCTATTTGTAATTACTAATGCACAGTTACTCTTCTCTCAAGATAAACTGTTTTTTCATCTTCATGACTATGATGGTCTTACTTTTTTCAGAGTCTGATAAGATATATTGCCTCAAACACACACACACACACACACACACACACACACACACGTGTGTATATAGAATTTACTTTTACTACTAGATCCTATTGTCTTTAGGAATCAAGAAAAGGGAGGTTTTAATACTTGGGAGGCAGTTTTTTTCAAATCTCTTATTCACCACATGTTTTCAATTTGGAAAGGTCCTCATAATTCCTTTTCCTGTCAGCTGTTCTTGGTTTTATTTTCAAAGCAGTTTTGTTTTTCCTCTCTTCACATTTGAACTCCAGTGCCCAAAATTTTTACAATATCAAGTTTTGTCAGTAGTAGGTGATGCCACAGGGCAGAGTAAGGATTATGAGAATATCAATGAGTATTCCCATTACTTTCATTCTTTTCACTAATTATTTAGAGTTAGGTTATTAAAAACAATTGGCTCTGAATTATTAATACTAAAGAACTAAAATAGCACAAGAATCAAACATGAAAGGTCCTAGGGGGAGAAAAAGATCCTAGGTGGGGCTCCTCCTGACTGGGTGAGAATCCAGAAAACTGAACATTTGGGTCATGAGGCATGCCAGCAACTAGGGTCTGCTGTGATTCAAGGACAGAGAGGCCTCATTCTGACCAGACCTTATCAGTATGTCTCTTCTAGCTTAGCCTTCTATTTCAAAACAACTCAAAAGACCATAAGCTTTCACAATAAATCTATTTTAAAATAATCTCTTGTCTAATATCCCTTCCCCTTCATTCCTTCAACCATCTATTTCTTACACATCAACTGCCATGTAAGGAAAATGTCCACTCGTGTCTAGCCCCGGACTTCCACACTCCCTGAGCTTGCCAGAAACCCACATGGATCTTGGATCATTCCTGTATAGCTTGCCAGTAAATTTCTGCCATTTACTTTCTTCATCAGTCCCAGCTTCCTCCCAACAGGAGCTGGACCCCATTTCCTTCACACAGCCTTCAAAGGGTCATCACTGCATTGGTTAACCTTCAGCCAAACCTTCAGCCTTTCCCCGCTATTGGCACTTTCCCTCAGCATTAAACTTCCTCAAATCCTTTCTATATTAAAACATCATAAACCAAAAAGTTTTCCTCTCCCTCATGTTCCACTGTGTTTCTGCTTTACATAGACTTGTCTGTCTCCTCTAATAGATTATGTTCTTTGAGAGTGGGGAATGTATCTTTTTTTATTATTATGTATCATTGCCCAGCATGGCCTGACACACCGTAGGTGCTCATTAAGTGTGTGTTGGATGAAAAAAATGTGTGAATAAAATATACGCAAGTGTGCAGTGGAAAGGTATGCGGATTTGATGTAAGAACATAGCGTAAGTAAGAACCAGCATCTAGTCACAGCCTCAACATCTGCCAGTGGTAGAACGGGCCCCCAGTTTTTGTTGCCTTCAGCTGTGCAAAGAGAAAGTTCTGCCAAGAGTATCTGTAAGGCCGGGGCGCCTGGGTGGCTCAGTGGGTTAAAGCCTCTGCCTTCGGCTCAGGTCATGATCTCAGGGTCCTGGGATCGAGCCCCGCATCGGGCTCTCTGCTCAGCGGGGAGCCTGCTTCCTCCTCTCTCTCTGCCTGCCTCTCTCTGTACTTGTGATTTCTCTCTCTGTGTCAAATAAATAAATAAAATATTAAAAAAAAAAAAAGGTCTGTAAGGCCTTTCTAGCACTGACTTCTGTGACTCTAGCATGAGGGAGTTTTATGTTTTTTAATGTTAGAAGGCTAGCCTAAGCAAGGTGGCCGACTCTCCATCTCCACTGAAACAAGAAGACACACTTTCATATTGCAAGTATTTCAGCAAGAAAACATTCTTGTTTTTTTAATTCCAAAAACGTTAGGCCCTGGCATGTTGCTAATATTTTGTGAAACGCAGATGTTTGGATTATTTAAGATCTTCTTTAAGTTTCCTTCACCTGTGAAGTATTCACACTGTAAAGTCCAGCATTTAATCAATAAATAAGTAGTCACTGAAATTATCCCCTGAGTAACAACAGTCACCAGAGGGGACAAAGAAAGGGATGAAATATATTGTCACCCTTAAGAAGCTTCAAGTACAGTCAGGAAAATAAGACAAAAATATGTTTGAAGAAATGATAGAAAATGGAAGGGATTTAAGAAGGGCTTCTGAGGGAAGGTGAGGTTTATGTGCAGGTGATTGCTTACTCATCCACACTAGACAGAAAGGAACACTGTTCAGTTAAAGGTACTGACTTGAGGTGTAGCTTCAGAGAGGTGTTGGCGGTCCTTGAAAACGAGGTAGGACTGGGAACGGGGTGAAGCAGGCAATCCTGACAAGAAGACACATGACTGAAGGGACAGACAGAGAATGCAGCTGACTCAGGGACATGTGGACAGGAGGAAGGAAGCGGGACACAGATGGAAAGGCAAACTCCCAAGGGTTCTGAGAGTCAGGACCAGGAGCTAAAACCAATTGCAAAACAAGGAGGGGATGGCTGGAAGACTGATGGCTTGCCACAGTGGTGTTCAGAGTGGTCTTAGGCAGCAATGCCCCAGCAGTCAGAGGCAAGACAAGATGAGCAGGACCCAGGTAGTGGCGCTAAGCAGGGGGTGAACTGACCTAAATCAGCACATGACGCCACTGAGGAAACAGGGTGGGCTGACTTAAGAGAGACTTCTAGATTTCTCAGCTAAATCACTAGAAAAATGGCTTCACTTACAGAGATCAGAATAATGATGGTGCTTTGTTGAAATAAATAATTTCTATGCATTAACTAGTTTTTTTTAAAGATTTTATTTACTTATTTGACAGAGAGAGACAGCAAGAGAGGGAATACAAGCAGGGGGAGGGGGAGAGGGAGAAGCAGACCCCCGCTGAGCAGGGAGCCCCAGATCCCAGGGCCCTGGGTTCATGACCCGAGCTAAAGGCAGAGGCTTAACAACTGAGCCACCCAGGGACCCCTGCATTAACTAGTTTTAAGGAGAAAATGACTTTCTTTTCTCCCAAAGAATCGCAAGTTTTCAGGTTGGAAAGGACCGTACAGGAGGACAACTAATTGAAAAAGTTCTGAATGTGGGTGGGATGCAGTCCTGACAGCCAGGTTAAGTCTTCAAGAATAGGAGTCACCGAAGAAACTGTTATTGTCAAGGCGCTATCTGCTGCTTATGAGAGTTCTCCAAGGGAGAAAATATTTATTGATAGAGGAGAGTATGGACCTGCAAGCAGAGCCATGATGAATGCCTACTGTCGGACAGCAGGAGGACAGTAACCAGCAAAGCATGCCGGGGAGATCTGCTTTACTAGTAGGAAAAGAATCTCAATGGACAATATGAGAAAAATGAAAAAAAAAATTCTCATGAAAGGCGTAGTGAGCAACATTAGGGTAGTGGAAAGGCAAAAGTGAGAAACAGTGAAGAAGAGATTTTGGGTTTTGCAACAGAAAGATCAAAGGAAGAAAGAAGTTCTGTAGACTGGTGGAAATGAAAGTCCATTCGGAGAAGCCAGGAGATGGTGGCCATGAATCACTTCTTTAGTGTGTTTCATAGTGAAAAGGAGTGCAAAGGAGCAGAATATTATGATAGTGAGGCTTCAGTGTGTGCCTGAATTCCGAGGGAAAGGCAGAGATGCTGGAGAGAGTGAGGATAAGGATGGAAGCAAGCACGGAGGTGGGAAGGAGTCACGCTGTCAGGTACAGGCAGAGGCTAGCGCAGGAGTAAAGCTGGGACCCCTTTCTCTGCATTCAGATGGGAAGCTAGAAAGATGCGCACAAAGCTGAAGATGGTCTAAGATGCTCACGAGGCTAACTGTAGAAGTTAAATTCCAGTACTGGAGAACAGGATGCAAAGATACCTAATCCCAATAAAGGGGCAAAGGTGTCGGGGCAAGGCCTATTCAGCAGTCATGGTACACAGCTAATGCAGAGCGAAACTAAAGGGACCTTCCTCTGCCACTTCCAGAGACGTAGCTTTCAGCATTGCTCCCGACCCAGGTATGCATTCAAACAGTATTCCAAACAAATGCTCACTGAAAACAAATTGTCAGCTTGGACAGAGCTTAGAGGTACAGGATAGAATCAGGCAAAAACTAATGCAGGAGTTTAAAAGTGCTTCAAAGTGGAAAACTTGCTTTTACCTGCAGTGACTTCACTTTTTATACAAAAGAATTAGACATTATTTTAGGCCAATGCTTTCATTTTTCCTCTGTGTGAGTACTTATCAGGAATTTATTAGCTCAGTCATTCTAGGTAGCACTCATTTTAAGTTATCTGCCAATGATTCTAAAAAAAATAATGGCTTCACCTATCTATGAACTTTCAGGGAATAAACTGCACATGGAATTACTCTTGCTTCTGTTGCCTGCACTTTTTTTTTAAAGATTTTATTTATTTATTGACAGAGAGAGATCACAAGCAGGCAGAGAGGCAGGTAGAGAAAGAGGGGGAAGCAGGCTCTGTGCCGAGCAGAGAGCCTGATGCAGGGCTCGATCCCAGGACCCTGAGATCACGACCCGAGCTGAAGGCAGAGGCCCAACCCACTGAGCCACCCAGGTGCCCGTGTTGCTTACAGTTTTAATTTGCTTTATTTTCACCCTTACTTTGACCACTGTACCCACATTTACTGTACACAAAGTACATTTTCAGATACCAGAAATAAAACATGGAAGAATGAAAACACAGAGTATGTGAGCTGTAGTGATGTGACATTTCTATAAACATTGTTTTAAAAATCTAGCTTCCTAATTACCTACAATTAATGGTTTCTTGCTCATCCTTTTCTAAGCTTGGCTTTCAGTTAAGGGTTTATGGTAGCTAGGCAGTTAAAGAAGGGATAACAGAACGGCTCAAGAAACATAAATGCCACTGAGTGGAAAGTATAGCTCAATATTGTATGAATTAACAGGTATTTTAACATTCATCCGGTCCTTTAAATGAAAATGAGAAATCAGCTCAAAACTTAAATATATGCATGCATCTCTTTAACTCTATATGACACTTATGACCCATGGTAAATAATAAATTCTCCTAAGACTTACTTCTATATCTACCATCAAAGACACAGCAGTGCAAACATTGTAAAAGCTTTATTGTTTCATAGGACCTTTTGTAAAGTTTGCATTCATGTTACTAATTCTACCCATCTAATTCCTTTTTCAGACAAGTTAAATATCCATTTTGGGATTACCTGACCTATAGAGGATAAACATCCATTAAGTTAGTCCTAGTTCACTGAGGGAAGAAATGACTAAATTGTTATTATGCTGATGAATGTTAACTAGACCTGTTATAGTGAGATCATTTTGCAATGTCTACAGATAACAAATCAACACGTTGTACACCTGAAACTAACATAATGTTATATGTCAATTAAACCTCAGTTTTTAAAAAGGAATCACTCAGTTGTAATTATTTGACTTCTAGCAAATTATCATGTTACTACCAAATAAAAATAATTATATGAACTTGTATACCTATTTAAAAAAGAATTTCAGAGGGCAAGCTTCTCAGGAGCAGTCATTCTATTTCACATGCTTATTACATCACTAGGATACTACCACACACAGAAAGGACATACATAATAGTACCTGATTGCAGTGCTATTTTTTATACCCTTTTTAAACCTAAAAATTACTTTTATCAACATTTGTTTAAAGCAATTCTGTTTATTGTAAAAATTCAAAATTATAGTAATACATGAAGTCACTCAGGTTCTGTCTTTTGCTCACTGGTAAGTACTGTTACTTACCTCAACCGTATTTCTCCAAAATATTTTTAATGCATACACATAGTATGTGAAAACGTGTACACATACATTCTATTTTACAAAACTGGGATCCTACTATACATGGTATTTTGTAACTTGTTTCACTCAGCAATGCATCTTGGACTTTTTTCATGTTATTATCCATAAGACTCCCCTTTCTTTTTAAGGCTTGTATAATATTCCCTTGTTTAGATATAGCACAATTTATCTGACCAGTTCCATACTGAGGGATATTAGAATATTTTATAAGAAATTATAATTAATTAACTAATTAATTAATTTAAAAAATAAATACTGCAGGTTAATTCCTAGGAGAGAACTTTCTGGGCCAAAGGATATAAATATTCAAAATTTTAACAGCTATTGTGAACCTGCCCATCACATGGTGCCTACCAACAGCAGATAAACACACTTATTTCCCCTTGCATTCTGAAACACAAAATGTATCATCATCTTTTTACTCTTTGTCCATGTGATACTATTTTACTTTAAACATCCTTGACATATTTTAGATTGATCTGTCATAATCATTTAAAGCACTTCTACCCTTATATAGTTAGATATTCCAATATTAAATTTAGTGCTCCTTTGATTTTAGATCACAATCATCCTAAACAAAAGAAATTATTTGGTAAAAGATGTTTCCAAAGACATATATTTCATTATTAAATAAATCATCACTGTAAACATTTTGAAAACATAGCCAAGTATAAAGAACAGAATGAAATTACCTATACCATAATTCAAGAGATAACTGTTAAAAAACCTTTTATTTTATGTAGATATTTAATATACATATACTGTTTTTCTCAAAATACAATTATACCATACCCTATGTGATATCCTGCCTTATTAATAAAAAACATCAGCAGTAATTATCCCATAAGAGTAAATATTTTTTTTAAAACATGATTTTTAAATACTTTTTTCTAAAAGTAGACTCCATGCCCAGCATGGAGTCCAAGGCAGGGCTTGCACTCACAACCCTGAGATCAAGACCTGAACTAAGATGAAGAGTCAGATCCCTGACCAGCTGAGCCACCCAGGTGCCCCTGTAATACATTTTTAAAGATTACATAATATTTCTTCATTTAACTGTTACTACTGGACATTTACCTCTGAATTTTTTTTATTATTACAAAAAATGCAGAAAGGCATCTTCACATCTCTGAGTATTCCATTAGGTTAGAGCAATTCTTAACAACGGTTAGTGCATATCTTGAAAGAAGTTGCTGTGGTCGATGTCAAAGAGGTTACTATAGGTTAACAGTATTGTTATCCTCCAGGATTTTGATAGATTCCTTCATCACACTAAGGTCTTTTATCCATTTCAAGTTTTTCTTTGTGTATGGTGTAAGAGAATGGTCAAGTTTCATTCTTCTACACATAGCTGTCCAATTTTCCCAGCACCATTTATTGAAGACATTGTCTTTTTTTCCATTGTATATTTTTACTTGCTTTGTTAAAGATTATCTGACCAGAGAGCTGAGGGTCCATATCTGGGCTCTCTATTCTGTTCCATTGGTCTATGTGTCTGTTTTTGTGCCAGTTCTTGGTGATCACAGCTTTGTAGTAAAGCTTGCAATCAGGCAACATGATGTCCCCAGTTTTGTTTTTCTTTTTCAACATTTCCTTAGCAATTCAGGGTCTCTTCTGGTTCCATATGAATTTTAGGATTGTTTGTTCCAGCTCTTTGAAAAATGCCAGTGAAATTTTGATCAGTATAGCATCGAAAGTATAGTTTGCTCTAGGCAGTATAGACATTTTAATGATGTTTATTCTTCCGATCCATGAGCATGGAATGTTCTTCCATCTTTTTGTGTCTTATTCAATTTCTTTCATGAGTGTTCTGTAGTTCTTCGAGCACAGATCCTTTACCTCTTTGGTTAGATTTATTCCCAGGTATCTTATGGTTCTTGGTGCTATACTATAGTAAATGGAATCGATTCTCTAATTTCCCTATTTTTTCACTGCTAGTGTATAAGTAAGCAACTGATTTCTGTACATTGATTTTGTATCCTGCCACGTTACTGAATTGCTGTATGAGTTCCAGGTCTCCAAAGACAAAGGAAACAAAAGCAGAAATGACTTTTGGGACTTCACCAAGATCAAAACCTTCTGCACAGCAAAGGAAACAGTCAACAAAGAAGAAGGCAACCCATGGAATGGGAGAAAATATTCTCAAATGACAGTACAGACAAAGGGCTGATGTCCAAGATCTATAAAGAACTCCTCAAATTCAGCACACACAAAACAGATAATCACATCAAAAAAATGGGCAGAAGATATGAACAGATATTTCTCCGAAGAAGACATACAAATGGCCAACACACACATGAAAAAAATGTTCATCATCATTAACCATCAGGGAGATTCAAATCTAAGCCACATTGAGATACCACCTTCCACCAGTTAGAATGGCCAAAATCAACAAGACAGTAAACAAGTGTTGGAAAGGACGTGGAGAAAGGGGAACCTCTTACACTGCTGGTGGGAATGCAAGTTGGTGCAGCCACTTTAGAAAACAGTGTGGAAATTCCTTAAGAAATTAAAAATAGAGGGGCGCCTGGGTGGTTCAGTCGTTGGGCATCTGCCTTTGGCTTGGGTTGTGATCCCGGGGTCCTGGGATGGGGCCCCGCATCGGGCTTCCTGCCTGGCATGAGGCCTGCTTCTCCCTGTTCCACTCCCCCTGCTTGTATTCCCTCTCTCACTGTCTCTGTCTCTGTCGAATAAATAAGTGGAATCTTAAAAAAGAAAGAAAGAAAGAAAGAGAAAGAAAGAAGTTAAAAATAGAGCTGCCCTATGACCCTGCAATTGCACTACTGGGTATATACCCCAAAGATACAGATGTATGGAAAAGAAGAGCCACCTGTACCCCAATGTTCATAGCAGCAATGGCCACAGTCGCCAAACTGTTGAAAGAACCAAGATGCCCTTCAACGGACAAATGGATAAAGAAGATATGGTCCATATACAATATGGAGTAATATGCCTCCATCAGAAAGGATGAATACCCAACATTGTATCAGCATGGACGGGACTGGAAGAGACTGTGCTGAGTGAAATAAGTCAAGCAGAGAGAGTCAATTATCATATGGTTTCACTTACTTGTGGAGCATAAGGGATAACATGGAAGGCATTGGGAGATGGAGAAGAGAAGTGAGTTGGGGGAAATCAGAGGGGGAGACAAACCATGAGAGACTGTGGACTCTGAGAAACAAACTGAGGGTTTTGGAGGGGATTGGGTGGTGGGGTGAGCCTGGTGGTGGGTATTATGGAGGGCACGGATTGCATGGAGCACTACGTATGGTGCATAAACAGTGAATTTTGAGACACTGAAAAAAAAATTAAATTAAATTAAATTTTTAAAAGTGGTTAGAGCAGGTTCTGTACTTTATCTCTTTTAAAAGTTTTTATTTGAGTATAGCTGACACACAATGTTACATTAGTTTCAAGTATACAACATTATGTTTGAACTCTATCTTTTATGCTCACAAGTGTAGCCACCATCTATCACCGTACAATGCTATTACAATACCATTGACTATATTCTGTATGCTGTACCTTTTATTCCTGTGTTTTAAAACAATAAACAATATCTCTACAATATCAAGTCCTTAGGTTTTTATAGCCCTAACTACATAGGTGACTCCTTACTTCCTTAGGATATGACAGGTGCCATGATTGAACTGAACTTTATAAATAAACCAGAAAGTGTCCTTTCTTATTTTTTGTAAAATTGTTTATGACTTTGAATATCAGCATATTTGATTGACAAAGCAGTAATCATGGAGACACTCTTATATTTTTCTCAGAAATCATCAAATTAAGAACAGAAAACTAGAGAGGAGAGCATCTGAAACAAAAATTAAGTAAGTGTTAGTCTTTAGTATATTCACAAAAAGTAATCTTGTATTATGCCACAAAAGAGCACTCAAAAATGTTCCCCAAACAGAAAACATACAGGTAAAATACTCTGATAGATTTGGATGATCAAAAGTACCCAACACATGTAGAAATTTTGAAACACATTTCAAAAAAACTTATAGGTTAAAGGAAAAACAAATCAAAATGGAAATCACCATTTTTTAAAAAAAATCACTCATATAGGAGCACCATATGCCACAGCCTTTGTGCTGCCAGAAAAGGAGCACTGAGGAAAACCTATAGCTTTAAATGCCTGTTTAGAAAATAAGAACAATAGGGCGCCTGGGTGGCTCAGTGGGTTAAGCCTCTGCCTCTGGCTCAGGTCATGATCTCAGGGTCCTGGGAATGGGCTCTCTGCTCAGTGGGGAGCCTGCTTCCTCCTCTCTCTCTGCCTGCCTCTCCGCCTACTTGTGATTTCTCTCTTTCTGTGTCAAATAAATAAAAATCTTTAAAAAAAAAAGAGAAAATAAGAACAATAAAAACTAAGTAGGTAAACTTTTGATTCAAAAAGCTAGAAAAAGAGAAATAAAATAAACATACAGAATAGGGCAGTTTATGAAGATGTAAGAGACTGATAAATGGAAAAATCAAGAAACAAAGGCAACTCTGAAAATGGTTGAGTTGATCAATAAAACCAAAACCTATTAATTTTCAAGGACAAAATCTCTGGCAAAATGAGTTATAAAAATAAAAAGAGTAAGACTATTACTTTTAAAGTTTAGATAATATATAATCAATTTAATAGGGATAAATTAGAAAAAAATAAACAAAATGGCCAATTCCCCAGGAAAACATAATTATCAAAATTAGCTCAAGAAGAAGAAAACAACTGAGATCTATAGTCTAGGAAAAAACTGAAAAGGTAGTCAAAGCACTAGCCCTTTAAAAGGCACCAGACTCAGATCATTTTAGGTAAATTACACCAAACTTTCAAAGAGTAGGTAAATGTTATATTATATAAACTATTTGGGAACTTAGGGGAAAAAAATAGAAAGCTAATCAGCTTATTTTAGAGTCTAGCACAGTGTTTCTCAAATTCAGCACTCCTGACATTATGGACGGAATCATTAATTTAGGGGATGGGCGAAAGCAGTCTCATGTATTGTATGGTTTAGTATGACTCTGATACTCAAACCAGACAATGACAACATCAAAAAATAAAAAAATATATATCATTCACACTTATGAACAAAGATTCAAAAGCCCTTAGTAAAAAATACCTGCTAATCAATTTATTGAGAATAGGCAGAGTTTATTCCAGAAATACAATGGTATTGTTTATGAAATACAATGGCATTGTATCTATGTATAGAAATACATTAAATTTTCAACTTATAATAGAAAATTCTATGAAGGCAGTCACTATATTAAATTAAAAGAGAAAAATCTTTTGGTTTGTCCTATGGATCGGGAGGGAGACAAACCAAAAGAGACTCTTAATGTCATAAAACAAACCAAAAGAGACTCTTAATGTCATAAAACAAACTGAGGGGGTGGAGGGGAGAGGGGTTGGGAGAGGGTGGTGGGATTACATTATATGTTTAAATAAAAAAGCTTAAAAAAAAGGAGAAAAATCATATGCTTGTGTTAACTACTGCAGAGAAAATTATCTGATAAAATGCAAAACACATTCATGATAAGACTCTTAACAAACCAGAAACAGAATTTTCCTTAGCCTGAAAAAGGAAACCTATGAGAAACCAATGGTAAGGTTTTTATTTAATGATGAAACCCTAGAAGCATCCCAACTGAAGAATAAGACTTGTACTAGCCAAATCAGTATCTCAAGAAAAAAACAACATAAGACATATATATTAGTAAGAAAAACACAAAAATGTCATTATTTGCAGAAATTTAGATTGCATGAAAAGCAAGAGAACCAACTGGCAAACTATTAGATACATAAGGATGTCAGCAAGGAGGTCAAATACAAGATCAAAAACAGAAAAACTGTTAGCTTTTATATACATTAGCAATGATAATTAAAAAAACTTAGAAATAAATCCCATTCAAAATAAAGATTTGAAAGGGCCTAACATACAAGACTGTTATGAAAAAATATACAAAACTTTGCTGAAAAACATAAAGTAATTAAAGAAGTGATGTATCTGGTCCCCAGATAGAAATCTCAATATTAAAAAGCTTTAATTTTTCAACAAACCAATGTATAAATGTAACATAATCTCTAACAGAACACCAAATGGAATTTGCAAGAAATCTGACATGCTGATACAAAAAAAGCAAATGAATAAACATCCAACAGAGTTGAGGCAATCTTAAAAAGAACAAAGGTCTTGTCCTACCAGATATCAAAAAAAACACTGTGAAGATACAGTAATTAAAACAGCCTGATACCAGTGCATGAATAGATGACCAGACTCACAGAACAGAACACACACACCAGAGACATCCCAATGAATGCAAGGAAATTCAAAATATAAAAATAGTATTCCAAATCATAGGAGGATTAACTATGCAACAAGTGGCATTGAAGTAATTACTTGGCTGTTTGCAAAAAGCACAAAATTAAAAGCAATAAAATCTCTTCTTCATACAAGTCGCACCCAAATATATCCCAGAGTAATTAAAGACCTAAAATCTAACATAACATATACACAGGACCAACAACATAATTTGTGGGGCCAAGTGCAAAATAAAAGCTGAGACATTCAAGGTGGCAATTGCAGAGAATTAAACAAAGTGGGGGAGGAGATGGATGGGCCCTGAGCACAAGGAAGGTTATGCTGCACATCTAAATTTAAAACTTCTGCCTGATAAAAGATACAAGTAAACAAAGTTTAAAGACAAGCCACAGAAGAAGAAATGTTTACAACAGATATGAGACAGAGATTAATATCAATATATAAAGGATGTCTGTCAATCGATAAAAGATAAGTGATCCACTATTTTTTTAAATGGATAAAGGATATACAAGAGTAATATGCAAAAGTGAAAATTAAAGTGACATTAAACATGAAAATCTGTTCAACCTCAAGGATATTCATGCAAATATAAATGCAAATTTAAACAAGGAGATTTTTGTTTTGTTTTGTTTTGTTTAATCACAGATAAAGTCTGATGATGTCAAGTGTGGGCAAGTGTACAGGGAAACTGCTGGTGGGAGAGTACGCTGGCATCTCCTAGGGGCAACTGGGCAGTTTCAGAATAGAAACAGGCATACCTTCTACCTAGCCATTCCGTTTCTTGCTTCCTACCCCAGAGAAAACCTTCCCACATGCAAGGAGTCCTATATGGGGGCTTTACTGCTAAACTGTTCCTAATAGCAAAAATTAGGGAAAAAAACTTAAATGACCATCAATAGGGGAGGGGAATAGTTAAACAAATTATGGTATATTCGTGTTATTTATCATACATGCATATAATAAGTGTTTTGCAATAGTTAAAAAGAAAGGTATAGAACCTTATACATACAGTCATAAAAGGCTAAGACCTACTTTTAAGGCGAAAAAAAATTGAGTTGCAGAAAAATAAACACAGGATGCTACTATATGTTGATTTTTAAAAAGAAACCACATATCCAAACTATAGATTTCTATAGAACGTATGTGTCTATATGAAATACAGAGAAAAAGACCTAGAAGCCTGTGAACAATACCTACTACATCAGTAACTAACAGTAATTAGGTCTCTGGAAAGAAGTGGGATTGGATGGTGTTTCGAAGGGAATTTTAGCAGAATTTGTGATGTGGTGTGATGTAATGTGTGTATCTTTTTTTTTAATGACACATACTCACAAATAATTTAATTAAAAATAACTTTTAAAATGTGTCAGAATAAATATTGCCTATTTGAAGACAGATTTTATACTTAATATACTTCATCTGAGCAGCACTAAACAGTTTCAAATCTCGTACACCAAAAAAAAAAAAAAAAAAAGTGTCTTCCACCTCAAAGGGGAAGAAAAGAAGCCCAAATATTTTTTTCCTAAGTATTTTCTTGAACCCTCTTTGCAGTACAATGATGTCTCATTTCCCCTCCATACAAGCAGAATTAATTATTAAGTGACTTTAATTTCCCAAATCCACACAACAATTGCATTGCCTGGACAGCCTCTTATGGTTTACTGCAAACCATGATATTACGATTGGCCTGGAGATACACAGAGCAAGGTCATTGCTAAAGCAAATAGCAGTAACAGTCTAAGTTCCTGCATGAAACACAACAGATTATTTCAAACAGTCTTCCAGACCTTAAATGAATATTTAAGTACATGTGAACTCTGAGGTCTGTCTCCCAGTACATAAGTACAATAATATTTCCAAATTTATGGAAGAAGAAAGTTGTTCTTTATTCATCCTCACTAAATAGCATTTCAAAGAGATTTGAGAATTTTCCTCAGTAAATTCATTTGCTCACTATCCATTATATTTATCTAACTGACCATGCTGTATACCTCTAAAGTCTTTTCCTGATTATATTAAATAAGTGGATGAATTACTAATGAAATTTTTAGTAACAGCTTTATTGAGATATAAGTCATACACCATACAATTCACCTATGTAAAATGTACGATTTCCATAACCTTTAGGGTATTCAGAGAGGTGTACAACCATTACCACAGTCAATTCTAGAACATTTTCATCACACTAAAAAGAAGTCCTGTACCCATTAACAGTCACTCCCCTTGCCCTCCAATCCCCCACTCCAGCCCTAGTCAACCACTCATCTACTTTCTGTTATCACAGATTTATCCCTCTGGACATTTTGTATAAATGGAATCATAAATATGTGGCCTTTTGCGACTGGCTTCTCTCACTTTAGCATAATGTTTTCAAGTTTCATCCATGTTGCAGCATGAATCAGAATTTCATTTCTTTTTATTGTCAAACAACACTCCATGGTATGGACATATCATATATTTTTTTAAAGATTTATTTATTTGATAGAGAGACAGACAGACGGGTGGAGGGGGGCAGGTGGGAAGCAGCCTCCCTGCTGAGCAGAGAGCCCGATGTGGGATGAGATCCCAGGACCCTGGGGTCATGACCTGAGCTGAAGGCAGAGGCTTAACCCACTGAGCCACCCAGGCACCCCTGGATGTATCATATTTTATTTATCCATTCAACAGTTAATGGATATTTGGGTTGTTTCCACTATTTGTGTATTACGAATAATGCTATGAACTTTCATGTATAAGTCAATTTTTTCTTATTTGAGAGAGAGAGTTGGGGGGGGCAGAGGGAGAGGAAAAAGCAGACTCCCCGCTGAGCAGGGCGCCCCCAGAACCTTGGGATCATGACCTGAGCTGAAGCTAGACCCTTAACTGACTGAGCCCCCCAGGTACCTCTCAAATTTTTTCTTTTAAGCTGACCAATTCTTTGTAAAGGTATGCTGGAAGATCTAGAAAGCAGGACAATTAAAATACATGCTTTTCTTTATTCATCCTATCAAGAAATCCTTAATGAATCAAATGAGCCATTTTATAAAAATAATGAACAGGAAACAAGTACTGATATCATCCTAACCATAATTAACTTGCAAATTAACTCTATTTTAAATGCTAAATTTTATGAAATTAGTTTTTGTAACTAGAGAAATACCCTTGGCTGTCAACTATTTTACTAATTAGAATTTTATAAAGAGAAATAAAAGGGTTTCCTGGAATAGTGGGAAAAAGGAGGATGGTTAAATCTTGCCAATCACTGAGGTAACTGAATACTTTGGTGGCAAAGATACTTTGCACTTGGACTCAGGGTGAATTTTTATAAATTATTTGGAATAATAAAAATAACTGGAGACAAAAGTATTGCAAAGAAGGATATTCCATTTTTAAACCACTTCTTTCTTATGGATGTAATGAATTGTCCTTCAGAGGGCCAAAGTGCCAGAGAGGTCAGGTATATCCACCCAAAGACTGCAGATGGCCCTTGCTTTCTGACTATCTCAAAATAAATTGTTATTCGTTCAGCCCCATTTATGGAATGTGGTTCCAGGGACAAAGGCCTGGTCCCTTCTGAGGAGCTCACCCAGTAAGTAGTTCAATCCCACAAAGGTAAGAATTTCAGAAAATCTTTATTTACTGTTCTTTCAACAATTTTGAGCTCCTGTACAAAATAATATTAATAATGTTATATTCATTTAATCTTATATTTATTCATCTATTCATCTTAAGTGGGAAAATGAATATAAAAGAAATTATTAATATTAATTATAATATGATTAAAAGGCAGAAGAAAAAGAACTACCAATCATTTGTAAAATATTATAATAGAAATTTGAAATAAAATTATTTATGATAGGACTTAGAACTTGTTTTTACTTTTTGATTAACTGCATAGAGTAGTTACAGAATCAAAGGGAAGAGCCCACAGTAGATTCTACTTATAAGACTAGAAAAACAAAATGTGAAACCAAATCTAAAGCAAAACAAAAAACAAAGTCGGTTATAACAGATCAGTCCACCATTACGTTATAGTCCAAACATTTCTATGTAAGTCACTTGTTTGCAACTCCAAATTCATTCTCTCACAAAAACTACAAGGTAAATAGTGCTTATAATCTCAGAGCAACCCAGGAGAGTCTATTTAATCTGTAATGTAGCTGAAATGATGAGCATGGACAGTATTTTAAAATGGGAAACTACTGTTGGAATGCTGGTAATTAAACCAAACAGAAAATAATTCAAATTCAATAAAAATAATTTTTAAACCTTTCTTCTGATCCTCCTATTCAATCTAGAACAGGAAGGAAAGTACACGAACTGAAGGACGTTGGAAGGGTCCTCCAGGCATGCTGGAGGGCTGAGGAAGCTAGGGGACAGGAAGTGGGTACTCTGCTTCAACCCCCTTTCCCTTTCTGCTCTTCTATCCGGATTCTGCCAGCTTCTGATATTCGGTTTAAATCTATGTCCATAAAGACCATCTGTCAGCCTGAAAGCATCTTGACCTAGACTAGAAGCCTGCTGCTTCCACAAGTTTTTGCTGTTCCTCCTGCAGTGATCATCTCCATGCCAGCCCTGCTCTTGTTCTTGTTATCACTAGTCAGGGACAGGTATCTGCTGGCCAATAAGGGATCTGAAGTGAGCGGGGGGGGGGGGGGGGGGGAAAGATAAGGAATGGACCCCTTCTGAGAGAAGTGAAGGAGAAAGGAGGGAAAGGTAGAGAAGGAGTTGTTTCATCAGCCTGCAGGGCATGAAAGGCTGTGTAGGGTAAACAGCAACAGGGCAGCTATTAGAAAAGACCCCCACTCCATTTATTAAGTAGAGCATGAGCTCAGGGCCACCAGTTTGCTCTGAATCAAGTGGGGAAAGAATGGGGTGTGGGATGGCTATGGGAATGCTGCTGCTGTTAATAGCCAGGCATCATCATTCACTATTTACTGAGCACCTAGTGTATACAGAGTACCACCAGATACCCTAATCCAAAACAGGCATTTTTTCTGCTCAAGGAGTTCCCAGTCTATGGGGAAGAGACAGCACACAAATTATAGTAAATCTAGAATATATTAAGAACCACAAGAAACAAAGAGCTATAGGAACACAGAGGGAAAAAAGGAGATTGGAAAAGAACCAAAAAAAAAAAAAAAAAAGAAGAAGAAGAAGAAGAATTCAAAAAATATGTATGGAGTACCTGATACATGCCAGACAAGGTTCTAAGTGCTATGGATATACAGTGAATAAAATGGACCAAAAGTTAAGCCCTCATGGTGTAATGAAAACAACAAAACATACTACTTAAAAATACAAACACAGTACACAGCATGTAAAATGATGAGTAGCATGAAAAAAAATGAAGCCAAAGGGCAGACAAGGGTCCTGTGTGTGTGTGTGTGAGAGAGAGAGAGGGAGACCATGAGAGAGAGTTCACTGAGAAGATATCCGAGTACACACCTGAAGGAGGTGAGCCTGAGAACCACAGATACCCACAGGAACAGTGTTCCTGGCTGAAGGAAGGGACGAGCATGGCCATGTGCCTGGTATGGGAGCAGCAAGGAGGCAAGGGAGGCCGAGCAGATGGAGACAAGAGATGTTGGAGAAAAGGCTAAAGATGACAAGTGGCCAGATCATGTAATGACCTGTGGTCCACAGATGGACATAAGCCTTGATTCTACTGGAACTGGGTTTTAGGAAAAAGAGTAACATGATAAGACTTAGGCCACACCATCTGGGTACTGTAATCATCCAGCCAAAAGATGATGTTGGTTTGGACCAAGGCAATAGCAGTGGAAGGAGGTAAGAAATAATCCAATGCTGGATATATTCCAGGGGGACCTGAAAGGATTTCCTAACAGATTCAGTGTAGGTATAAGAGGAAAAGACATGTTGTATTAGCCTACAAATATAACAAATATTAAACATTCTGCTAACTGGATGGCTTCAACAACAGAAATTCCTCTTCTCACAACTCTGGGTGCTAGAAGGCTGAGATCGAGGTGTGGACAGGACTGTTTCTACTCAGGCTTCTCTCCCTGTCTTGTAGATGGCCATCTTCTGCCTTTGTCTTCACAGGGTCTTTCCTCTGCAAACTGTATTATCTCTGTGCCCTCTTCTTAGAAGGACACGAGTCCTTTTGGATTAGAGCCCATCTCAATGGCCTCACTGAGCTTTATTACCTCTTTAGAAACTCTATCTCCAAATACAGTCACATTCTGAGGTACTGAGGGGATTAATGCCTCCACGTATGAATTCTGGGGAGACACAATTCAACCCTTAACAGGTCAAGGATGAGTCCAAGGTTTTTGGCGCAACCAAGTAGAAAGGTAGAGAGCCTTCTGAGCTCACTGTTGAACAATGGGTAGGCTTCTGATGCATGAAGACGGTTGGGTGCAGAAATCACAAGAGCCAACAACCAATGAACATGTATGGAGGGCTTATTAAATGTAAGGCACCACACTTGGGACTTCAGGTGCATTATTTCTTTTAATCCTCACACCAAAAAGAGAATGTTGGGATTATCATTTCCATTTACAAATCAGAAAGCCAAGGCTTAAGGTTACACAACTTGCCTAAAGTCACACAGGCAGTAAGAGGAATAAAAGGGATTTATTTGGATCTAAGCACTCAGATTGCAGGAGTCATGCTCCTAACCAATATCAACACCGCCTCTGCCCCCAAAAGCTAGGAGCTGAAGGCAAGAAATCATAAAGCAGGGGAGGAGTCAAGAGGGCGGAGAAGTAGCAGGCTGAGACGACATCAGACAGCAGGAGATCAGCTAGATAGCCTATCAAACCATTCCGAACACCTATAAATCCAATAGGAGATCAAAGAGAAGAAAAACAACAATTCTAGAAACAGAAAATCGACCACTTTCTAAAAGGTAGGACCAGCGGAGAAGTGAATCCAACGCGACGGGAAGATAGACCCCCAGAGGGAGGGGCCGGCTCCTGGCAAGCTTTTAAAAGTCTGCTCCACGGAGGGACATCGCTCCAGAGGCTAAACTGGGGTGAAGACCTCACGGAGATAACGTGGACTCAGGTCCCGCGGGGTCACAGAAGGATCAGGGGTGTCTGAGTGTCGCAGAGCTCACAGGTATTAGAGC